>RJWM01009885.1:10514-66085 GCA_004363535.1 Dasyprocta punctata | reverse complement strand
AACCCCCTTACCTTGAACATACATGCTCTGTCATCCTTGCCACTTTCATTAACAGTTCCCGAAGTCCTTTTTTCTCAGTGTCTTTTCATGGCTGCCCCATGTCTTGAATTAATCCAAAATGTTTAAGCAAATTTTGTCAAATAAAAATATGACAGTGTGTCTTTGTCCACCTTGCTCAACAGATCTAAGACTGCCCAAATTCTGGTTCTTTCCCAAATTCAAAATGACCAGGGCTGGGAGTTTGGCTCAGCGGCTTACGTGCCTGTCAGGCAGGCGCGAGATTGTGAGTTCAATCCCCGGTGCTGAAAAAAACAAAAAAAATCAAATTCAAAATGACCAGGAAAGGGAAACAGTTTGAACTAATTCAGTATTCAGCATCCTCTTGACTGACAGGCTAGTGAGCCCTAGCAAGTTAGGTGAAACACAGATGGCACAGCACATGAGAACTCTTACTCCTCCTAGCCAGCAGCACTGGGACCAACAGAGCTGGCTAGGAATGCAGACCCTCAGGTCCCATCCTGACCCACCAAGTCAGGTCCTGCACTTGAACAGGTTTCCCAGGGATTCATAGACATCAAACTTGGAGAAGCACAGCTGTAATGAAGACACTTTCTCTCTCAGAGCTCAGAAGTGAGTACACCTTTTATTCTTAAACTAATGCTAAGAAGCAAAGAAAAAAGTGTATCCCACTAAAGCATGGCTTTTGCTCTGTGAAAGCTGGAGATCAGTAGCTGCAGAGCTGTGCTGCAAACTGTATCTGGAGCTGAGAGCTGAGTTCACTCTCTGCAGAATGTTGGTTTAGGTTTGAAAATGAAGTTAGCAAAAAGCTAACTGCATCTTAGAATCCTGCGATGGGCCCTGGTGGGTTTATCCAACCAAGTAAGAATGCAAAATGCTTTCAAAATACTAAACAGCTGTCCTGATAAATTAAGGAATTGTTTGCCACTTGCATCTCCAAAAAAGAAATGCTGAGCTCATAATGTATCTCCTATTGCCAAATAAGCCATAGTCCAAATTCACTCTATCTTTACACCACTTACGAGAACCATGTTCTTTGGGACCCCAAGGACCTAAGTAATACTCAGGACAAAACTTACTGTCAGGATGCATCATCTAGTGTATGATCATATACAAGGATAATCTGTGAAATCTGTACCACAAATAAATGCTTAACAGCAAAAGAGGTTGTTTGACTTTATTCTTGAGTATTAGCTCTTCCTGACCTTTCCTGCAGCTTGCCTCTTATCAACAGAAACCTGGAAAGGCATGAATTCATATGGGAAATTTCTGGGGTTCCATCTAGAGTAAGCTTCAAGGTCAGCTTCAAGGATAGGAACAATTTTCTGCAAGTGCCAGAAAACTGGTAGAAATTTCCCATTTGTTTATGCACCTGAAGCAAACCCACTGTATCATGCTAAGACAGCAAATCAAAGGACATCAATAACCACACAATGATGTCTCAGAGCTACTAAGGGTGGTGTTGGGTACACACAAGGTCAGCCAAGTACAGAAAACCAGGACACAGCATAGTGAAATGACAGCAAAATTTTCTAATATTTTAGAAGTAGGAGGAAAACAACAGAAGAGGAAGGATGACAGCACATTCCAAATGTGACCTTATGAACCCCTCAGCTTGCCCAGTCTCCTCTACAGCACTTCACACAGCAGTCTAAGGTCTCTGTCCATGGTCTTTCCTGGACCAAAGTACACCTTTCACATGCAAGGACAAAGACTCATCCAGCTCTCTGCTCCACAATTGTATTTTTGTTGCTTCTTTGTTGGTTTGTTGTTGGTGCAGTATTGAGGATCAATAAACCCAGGGCCTTTGCACTGAGCTACAACACCAGCCCTTGTTTTTATTTTGAGATAGATTCCTACTAAGTTGCCCAGGCTGGGCTGAAACTTTCAACTGTCCTCTCTCAGCTTTCTGGAGTGTGCACCACAGCACCCAGCAGGATGGGTGCTTTGAACCCCAGAATTACACGATCAGCTCCACAGAGCTCTGGATATCATAAACATTTTAGATTGCTTCTGGTTGGTTGGAGTGTGAGTTTATATCTATGTGATTTACCTTCCCTTTAGCAGCCTGCAATTTCTATTCTCTCCCAACTCTCCACATTTTTACAATTTATCTAAACAAATGTATAAAGATGGAGAAAGAGAGACTAGCTGTTTAAAAAGCTAAGTGAAAGTGAATATAGTACAAGGAGACTGAAGATTTAGTTCTAGTCTTTAGAACAGTAGGGTGAGTGTAAGTAACAGTCACTTACTATCTGCTCCAAAACTGTGGGAAAACCAGAGTGATAAATGTTTCCAACACAAAGAAATTATTAGCCGGGTGTGGTGGTGCACACCTGTAATCCCAGCACTCTGGAGGCTGAGGCAGGGTAACATGGAGTTCGAGGCCAGCCTGAACTACGTAGTGAGACTCTGTCTCAAAACACAAAAGCAAAAAAATTATAAATGTTGGAGGTGACTAATATGAGAGTGACTCTGATTTGATATTTGCATGATATTTACATGAATCAAAACTTCATGTGGTACTCCATACATGTGCACAATTACTACGTGTCAATTAATAACAAAAATGGTTCAAAAAGAAATAAAATTTGAAATGCTCAAATATTACTGAGTGGAAAGAGTTCTGCTAACAACTCAAAAGGCTCAGAGGTAAACAGAAAAGAATCCATTTACTGATCTTCTGTGTTTGGGGGGATGGTGGCTAAATGCACGTGCAGTGTTAGGCAGGCCCACTTTCAGCCCACACCTCCAGACGCCTCCTCCCTCACCTCCCCCAGGGGAGGGTCCTGCCACCCATCACTGCTTCCCTGATGGCTCTACGGGAAGTCAACCCCACACACCAGCCCCGGCTCTGTCCTTCCCACCTTCACTTCTCTTCTTTTCCTTTTTGGTCTCTCTTTCCATTGAGTGCAAAAGCCAGCAGGATAAGGACTGCTTTTGCTCCCCGTGTCCTGGCAGGGAAGCTGGTGCCTGCTGTGTGGTAGAGGGTGGTGGGACCTGTGGAAAGCATCAATTAATTATTCTAATCTTGGGATTAAGTAAAAACATCCATTAATCAACATCGTTTCATTCATCATTTAAAATTTTTAAGTCTAGGAGTAAGTGCTCTTTTATATTCTGTCATTTGAAGTATTAAACTGAGTGGCTTAAACCATATTATATTAGTTCATTTATTCTCCAAAAATATGAGATACTACTGTGTATACAAGGCAATCCCTCTGTTTAGCACAATAGATAGATAGATTAGATAGGTAGACAGGTAGATAGATAGATAGAAGGTCCATAGTAAATAGAAAGATCATACATACATATATAGTAGATCAGTAGAAAGATAGATGCTAAATAGATACATACATAGATACATATATAGTAGATAGACTAAAAGATAAAGAGATGATAGATACATAGGTAGAAAGAGAGAGATTGAAATTAAGTAAGGCAGAAGCCAAAGGACAGACAATCACAACCACAGTGACCAACTTTGGATCAGGACCATAGTGGACCAAAACTGTATGGGAGGAACATCTGAAAAGCCATGTACAAAGCTTTCAAAGCATATTTCTCTCCCTAGAGGACACTTAGAGGGGACACTCCCAAGTGTCTACCCACATGTACCATGCCCTCCTTCCTCCCTGTGTACCCCATGCTCATCTCCCATCCAGCATCCCTGACTCCGGTCCCCAGGCACTGTCATCTGGCCGGTCGCTAGGTGCCCAATGACACTGAAGTGGAGGATTTCCATCCTGTGACTGGTGAGGTTTCTCAGGTACAATCTCTAATTTCCTCCCCTCACCTTTAGCCTGCTGGGTGGAAATAAAACAACCACAAATGTCACCCACCACCACCTTGTGATTTGGTGACCAAAGGCTCCACACCAAATGAAAAATCAGAAAAAAAAAAAAGTCCTTTAGGACATAATTCATCCTCAACCTGAAGGCTTCTCTTTCTCTGACCTCTAATATATGAGAAAATAAACTTACTCAAGTGAATTCAAGTCAAGTTTTGGTGACTTACAGTGAAGGCCAGCCTGACTGCCTCCCAGGCAGCCTCTGAACTTTCACAAAGCTCATCATCTCTCCAGTTAGGGCAGGCCTCCTCTTCCCCAGGGAGTAAAGGAAGAACACACACTTCTAAAAAAAATCTGAAGATCTAGACAAGTGTTTTGATTAAGATCACAAAAGTTAGAGTCAAGATTCAAAGCCAAGCTTTTTTCCTGTAAAACTCATGCCCTTTCCACTGGATCATTCTGCCTGTTGATACATTTGAGCAGTGAACAGACATGTCCAATCAAGGAAACTGATGCCTAGGAAATTTTAGTACCAAAATGTGCTCAAGAGTTCAAGGTCAGTAAAGAAAAACCAGGTTTCCAACCCAGGTCTTGCACATTTAGAACCCTAGGCTGAATTGACTGCACTTACAAGCCCAAGGCCTCATTATCATATGGCAAGTAGGTATTGCCTCCCAACACAAGGTAGGCACTTTGTGCACTACTGACCCCAGGAGTTAGCAGCAGTAGCATCCCCACTTCCTGTCTGTGAAGGGGAAGATACAAAGCATGAGAATAACCTGCACAAGGTTGCATGACATAAGTGACAATGCTGGAATTTCAACCTTGGGATTCTGACTTCGAGGTCAACATTCTTAACCTCTGTGGATGCTGCCTCTCTTCAGAGCAGGCAAAACATCTGTGCACTGACTACGAATTCAGGACAGGAATTCTGCCATTAATTTGGTGTCCCCCACACTTAGAAATAGAAAGGGACTTAGAGTGGGTGAGGAGGGAAGACGGATGCATGGATGGATGGATGGATGGATGGATGGGGGATGAATACTTTGGATGTATGAGTGGGGAAAAGGATGGAAAACTAAAATAGATAGGATACGTGGACAGAGAGACAGAGGAATAAGTCTCATAGGGCCTTATGTGGCTGAATATATAAACTCACAATAATCATCCTATAAAATGATGGTGCAGAAACACCCCTGAGATAAATGACGTGCTCAGAACCACACAGCTAATGAGCATAGGGGCCGAGTCCTCCCAGAAGCAGAGCCCAGCACTGAGCCATCTCCCATGGCCAAGCTACATCAGATGGGGACACTGAGCCTGCTGCAGCTACCTATTCAGCTCACGCCATCTCTGCATATGTAAGTGTGGGCACAGGTAAGGAGGGGAAGGAATTTGTCCTTTAATGAGTTTTTGCTCTCCTTATGGTAAAAATAATTATGCATTTTAAGAATTCTCTCTCTCTTGTCTCATTAAATTATGGCCAGAAAAGCTTATTCATGCATTTTTAAGCTTCCATTCTTGGCGGTCTTGAATTAATAAGGAGATAATAATTATCTAGCTCCAGGCTTTTACAACTGCACCTTCAATGACAGCATTAGTCACCAGGAGCATCACTAAATCTCACTTGTCACCCTTCCCTGACACAAGACGCTTTAAAGATATGCACGGTGCAGTTGTACCAATGGGACACTACCTTCTTCCTTCTGAGGGTCCACAGTCAAAGCCCATCGCTGAGTGCTGCTTCCTAGCACCACCTCCTCCATCAGGTGAGACCACACACCACACGAGAGTCAGAGAACCAGATGGGGACTCTGGGGAAATCGCAGAATTCTAAGAACTGAAGAAACATGAGAAATTATTAAATCTCCTGCACATTACACACATAAAACTTTTAAGAGTCCAGGGAATTGAGTTAGGGTTACAGTCTGCTGTGTAATTTCCCAGCAATGATTTCTACAGCCTTGAGCCAGCAGGGCAGATGCATAAAGGAATAGCCAAGGGTTCAGGGTTGAACTCTCTCATTCTTCTCTTCCCAGCAAGGGTTTGCCCCTCATCATGCCCACACAGCTGCCCCTTCTACCATCACCTTTAGGGGTCCCGTTCAAGTGCAGCAATGGCCATCCAGGTCTCTCTCCCCAGGCAAGGCCACCTGTTACAGAAGTGAAAAGAACAAAGAGCTGAACCTCTACTGAATTCTTCAAAGCATTCCCTCGCAGATGACTAGGAAAATAAGGATCCACTGAGAAAAAATCTACCACCCTGCCATGTAGGACTGATGTAGAGAGCAACAACATGAGCTACACGGAGACAGAGGTGGGAGGGCAGGCCCAGTTTGGGTCTAGTTATTGACCCAGTGAGCAGCACAAGGAACAGAAAATAGAGTAAGGGTCTTTCTTTATATGAAAAAGCAAAACAGAAAGAAGGGTAGAAATAATACAGAATTTCAAAAGAAAAAACAGTAAGAAATCAATACTAGTTAATGTATTACCTAGGAGTAAGGGTCTTTCTCAGGAAGCACAAACACCATTTCTGGAGGAGTTAGAAATATGAATTCCAGAGACAGAGCCCAGTCAGAAAGAATCAGAGAAACTAGACCAGTGACTTGAAGACAGTAATAAAATCTAGCGTAAAAGAGCTCAGGTTGATTTTACAAGACAGTCACAACTGGCCACAATGTTTATGCAGCCACCTCAGTGAATGTAAGAAGGGCCCCCAGGGACTCTCAAAAGACAACACCAACTGCTTTCCAGTACTGATGGCAATCCCTAAGCACCAGTGTTGCCACAAATGCCAGCTTTTCCCTCAATCCCAGAGGCAGGGCTGCCATCTGAACCCAGATGGAAAAAGCTAAAATCCATCATCTTTCATTTCCTGAAAGTATTTGTAGATGACCTGTGTTAGAAGGGGCCCAAAATAGCCTGCAGGGAAATTTTTGTTCCTCAAGAGTGTTTATGTGAAGCCAGGCTAGTGGCACACGCCTGTAATCCCAGCACTCGGGAGGCTGAGGCAGGAGGATTGTTGTGAGTTCAAGACCAGCCTGGGCTACAAAGTGAGCTCAAGGTCAGCCTGAACTGCATATTAAGACCCTGTCTCAAAAAGACAAAAAAAGATTAATTTAAATTTAAAAAAAAAAAAGTGTTTATGTAGCCAGGGGTATAGGTTAGCAGCACAAGGCCTGCCTGGAAAGTGCAAGGTCCAGAGTGGGATTCCCGGCACACACACAAAAAAAAAAAAAAAAAGAGTGTTTCTGGATGCATACTATCCACCAAGGTCTATGCTAAATTCCTCTAATGATATAAAGATAGACAAGACAAACCCAAACCATTAAGGAAGTTATCATTGAAAGGGGCAGAAAAAATATTCGTGATACCCACAGACATGGAGGGAAGAACAAGAGATAACTGGCCCACAAACCATCAGGTGCTTAGTGCTCAGGTACTTCAGTTACTTCTGCTTGCCTTCAAGAATGTGGTTTTTTTCTTAGGAATGTATTATTCCATTTTCATAACTATATAAAATATTGAGAGCCCAACTTTACAGAGAAAAGAAACTTATTTCCCTTTTTTTGTTTTGTTTTGGTTTGGTTTGGTTTTTGGCTTTGTTTTTGTTTTTGTTGTTGTTGTTGTTTTTGTACCAAGGATCGAACTCATGACCTTGTGTTTGCCAGGCAGGCATTTGTGCCACTGAGCTAAATTCTCTGCCCTCAAAGAAACTTATTTAATTCATAGTTCCAGAGGCTCAAGAATATGGCAGTGGCATCATACTGGTGCTGGTGGAGCTCTCAGGGCATCTTGGTAAGAGGCAATTTAGAAGCAAAAGTTCACATAGTGAGGTACGAAACCAGGGAGACTGGGTGGGGCCAGGCCCCCACTTTCATAACAACTATTTTTCAAGAACTACATCAGGTGTGCCTTGAGAACTACCTTAATCCCTTCCAAGATCACACCCCCAATGACCTACGGCCCTCCCATTAGACCCAACCTCTTCGAGGTCCTACTCCTAATACCACTAGCCCAGGTAGCAAGCTTCCATCCAGCACATGAACATTTGGAGGAAAATTCATGGATCGTATCTGAACCATAGCAAGGAGTGCCCCTAAAGAGTTCACACCTAGTAAGATTTGGAAACAAGCCATTTCTCCCTCAAGCTCCCTCACCTTCCTTTCAGCCCAGTCCCAGAATTGTTACTCCAAACTAATCAACCCTGAGGCTAACGGGCCTTTGGAGTTGGTCTAACCCAAGCTTCTCCTTCCCACAGTAACTTTCTGTGTTAGTGTTGTGGCTTGTGTCTAGATGTCCCCCCAAAGCCTCATGCAGTCAGAGGTGGGGCTTTTTCAGAGGGGGCTGAAAAGGTATGATTCTGGGATTAAGGGTGTGTGATTACTAAATCACTCCACCGATTGGTTTGGTACCACCCTGATCCTGGTAGCCTAGATAGCCTATAAAGAGGGAAGAAAGAGCCAGGTGTGGTGGTGCACGTCTTTAATCCCAACACTCGGGAGGCTGAGGCAGGAGGATCCTTATGAGTTAGAGACCAGCTTGGGCTACAAAGTGAGTTCAAGGCAAGCCCAAACTGCATAGTGAGACCCTGTCTCAAAAAATAGGGCTGGGGGTTTAGCTCAGTGGTGTAAGAGCCTGCCTGGCAGTCATGAGGTTATGAGTTTGATCCCCAGTACCAAAAAAAAAAAGGGGGGGAAAGAAAGAAGCTGCTAAGACTCCTTGCTTGCTCTTGCCTCCTGCTTGCTGTGGACTATTTCCCCTCTGTGATATCCCTCTACCATGCCACTCTGACTTGGGAGTCAGCTGACTATGGACTGAAACCCCAACAAACTGTTAGCCAAATAAACTTTTTGCCCTAAAGGACTTTTTGTCTCAGCAATGAGAAAAGTAACTAAGACAGCCAACTTTTCATACCTGTGACAGAATACCAGAGAAAAACAACATAAAGGAAAAGAGATCTGTTTTGGTTTATAATTTCAGAGGTTTTTGTCCGTGGTCAGTTGGTTCTAGTGCTTTCAGATCTGTGATGAGGCAGAAGCATGGTGGAAGGGCTTAGCAGAGGAAAGCTGCTTACCTCATGGCAACCAGGAAGTAAAAAAGAGTGAGAGCCCAAGAGGCTAAGGACAAGATATAGTTCCAAAGGTCACTCCCCCATGATCCATTTCCTTCAATTAGCCTCCCCCTTCTAAATTCCCAAGCCTCCAGGGGTGCCATCAAATTATGAGCTCATCTATAGGTTAATCTGCCGATGAAGTTAGATCCTTCATGATCCAATCTCCTTCCAAAAGTTCCAACTCTGAGGATTGCTGTGCTGGGAATCAACCCTTAACCACGTGAACCTTGGGGGAGAGCTCATATCCAAACCATAACAGTATCTCACCCTAAAATGACCTAGAATCAAGCCTCTGCAGAAGTGGTGACTGAGGCTCAAGGCTGACGATGCGGTAAAGCTGCTCTCTGCCTCTCCCATTCTTCAGCCCACGGGATGGAGGCCACAAAGGAAACACTTCCACGAGCTCTCGCTGCAGCACCATGTGTCTTTATTTCTGTTAATAGCACTTATCAATGTGCACATGATTATTACAGGAATCTGTAAAATCCTGTGATACTGAACATTTTCTGGCCCCTTCCACCCAGATCAGCTGTTTTCTGTACCTTGCCCTGTATCAAGGAAGCTGTACCCTCTCTCCAGCTGGGTTCAAACGAAGTAGGCCACTCTGTCAGGAGGCTTCAGGGTGACTCAGAGTTGAAAACTGAGGCAGGCCCCTGGCCTTTAGTGTCTCAATGGTGCTAGACAACCAAGAAGAGAAAGAGATCACAGAATTGGTCAGGGTGCTCAGTCCCAGGTCCCAAAAGGAACCTGGTTTCTTGCTGCATAACTGTGTAAAAGAAGACTACATGTGAATTTCACAGAACCTGCTGTGTGCCTCTCCATTTTCCCTTTCCCAGTAGTTCTTATAAACAGCAAAGTGAATCTCCTGATAAAAACAAGACATGACCAGTAATCAAATGCCATGAGAATGGAAGTCAAGTCAGTCCAAAACGTAAAGAATGTGCCAGCCTGAAGTGCTAGCTGAGGAAAGAGAATTTGGAGTAGATTGTAGGAGAAGTCAGCCACAATTACTAATGGTAGGCTTTTAGCCAGCTGCAGACAGGAGGGGAGAGGGTTTGAAACTGTATTTTAGGTTAATCAATTTAAAAAAAAAAAAGACTTTTCTAATGCTACCTTCCATGAAAGCATTGGTGAGTAGCAAATGTAGACTTCAGGTGAGACTTGACATGTCCGCGATATTTGGCAACAGATTCAGAGTTCTGTGGACCCACATGCATTTTGGGGACATGATATTTTTATCTAGACAAGAAAATAATTGGATACTATATACCAAATAACTAAATGCTAACTGGTGAACTTCTCTTTGCCCCTTCAAGCCTCTGCACACTTCTTTCTCCCTGCCTTCTCCCTGGGATGCTGGCCTTTTGAGATTATGTTTTGATTCCAGGTTAGATGCTGCCAGTGGGAATCACTGGCAGATTGGAGAGAGGAGAGGGTTTATTGTCTTGGCTTCTCATCTTCTGGGTCACCTTGAATTTGCCATATCCCTCAAGCAGGTCAGGAGCCCTCACACAGAGAGCATTCTCTGGCTGCTGCTCCCCTGTCTCTTCCCTGGCCTTTGAAGGTCTGGGAGTAGTAAGGCACCCACTATTCCTAGCTCTGGGGTTCTGCTACTCCTTCAAGGCTTCCCAAACTTTGCCCACATCTCCTATGAATAGCCCTTTGTTTTGCCCTCCTCCATTTCCCAGTTTGACTGTGCCTTCTCTCCTATAAGGATCTGACCATGTGTCCCTCTGATTCAGGTTTTAATCTAATTCATTTGCAAACTTCACTGTTTCCTAACAAAATATTTCTTACATATCTCGTAATGGAGAGAGACACTTGGTGGTCTGAAAGCATCTTGATCTCTAAAGAAGTCCACACTGTATCAGGCCCTGGAGTAATGTGTAGGGGACAGAAAATGAGAAGAGGAATCGCTGCTTCTCATAGGGATCTCAGTCTGGTGGAGGAAACAGTGACACCAAGGTCAATCACAGCAGAGAACAGATGTTTATGGTTGAAATGGCCTAGGAGTTGCTGGCAGTGGAGTGACAGCTGGAGGACCCTGAAGGCTCACACAGAGCATGTAAAAGCTCAATAACTCTAGAGAAAAAAATTTTTTAAATAAAAATAAATAAATAACTCTAGAGAAGGGGAATGAGCAAGAAATCTGAGAATGGAAGATTCTTGCAAGGCCCAAAGAAAGCATGAGCAAGTAGGAGCTTTGAGGGAGTAGAGGGCCCTTTACAGGACACCCACATGATCCAGAAGTGGCCAATCACTGTTTCAGAGTACAAAGTCCACCGGGGTTTGCTGCCAAGAGAAACTAAGGAAAGAATAGCTGCACCAGCCATCAGCCTGTGAACTGTCATTCCCAGATCTCAAGCATGAGCAGGGACTACCAAAAGTAGTTTTCAGTGTTCAATACTTAGCATCTCGCACTGTTCATGCCTTTGCAGGAAACTTTAATACTTGTGGCTTTTCAAAAAAAAAAAAAAACCAGAATATAAGAAACAGGTCACTTTGGTCTTAAGCATTCTACGCACTTTTCCCTGTAGATGCAGTCTGCTACTAGCCAAAAAAGTGGTCCCAGAACAGATAGATCAGCAAGGTAATAATTCTCAATGTGGTCTCACAGAGCTACTCAGCGGCCGCAAGGGGATAATGGCATGAAAATTCTCTGGTTGTCACATGCTCATAGGTGGACAGCCAGAGCAAAGGACAGGAGATGTATGGAATGTCTCCAAAGTCCAGAAATATCAGTGCTAGGAATAAGCAGCAGTGTCAGGAGGGGTGCTGGGGTCTGATGGAGAGTCCTTTATTAAGGGACCTGTTTAGTCTCCCATTGTCCCACTAAATCAGAAAATCCCCTTTTATTCTATTTTTATTTTTCCTACCTGCCCCATATAATGTGGTCTCCTTACTCATTGTTCATGGGTACCCGAAATTCACTTCCTGGTCCTTCACCCATGCCAACATCTTGGGCACTATGTTTCCATTTCCCGTTCAACCCACCTGTTCCCCGAAGTCATGGGACCTGCCCTACCCTATCAAAAAACTAGAGTTCTGATTCTGTATCTCCTGACGGTAAAAGCCTATAAAAGCCCTAGACCACCAGAGGGTGGGGCCAGGCTTTCTTTATTGTTGGGAGCTAGCCTGGCCAGGATGACCAATGTACAATAAATTTGTTCACTACCTCCAGACTCTGGGTGTAGTTTCCATGTTTCTGCTTGCCATAGCAACTGGTGCACCAGGCAGGGAGACTGACCATGCTGACCTCTTTGGTTACCAGTCATGGCGCACATGGATGGAGCAAGGACCTCTTCAGGCCACAACGGGGAGTGGAGGAGGATTCCTGCCTCCCCACTTGAGCAACTCACATTGAACCCTGAAGGGAGAAGGACACAGTCTATCTGTCTGTCTGTCTGCCTGCCTGCCTGATTCCAGTAAGACTCTCCCAAGAAACCCCAGTTAGTCTGTCAGTCCTGCTCAGATTGATCATCTCTCATTAGTCAAGGCCACCCTCAAGGAAAAGGAGTTGGAATGTTTAACCTCTGCGTGCCTGCTGAATGAATGCGTGAGTGGACCAGACAGCATAAGCAATAGGCTGCTCTGTCTGTGTACCAAGACTGGAAAACACGAGTCATGGTGGCTAAGCTCATGACTGAGGAGAAACTGTTTCTCCTGAGACCTTTTCAGCTTGGAGATTAATAAAATCTGCCTGAGATTCATTTAATAATAATACCCCCAAAGTTTCTGTTTCAGAATGAAAATAGGAAAAAGACCACCCAGTGTGCACTGATTTAGATCCAGAGCCACATGAGGCTTTTGATACTCCTGGTCCTGCTCACCTCTGTTGCCCTGGAACTGTGCCATGAAAAATATGATAGCAATGATGGCAACAGGAGCAAAACCCGTGCTGACAAAGATGGCTTCTCCCTCTCAGCTTCCCTCAGCAAGGCAGGACATGACGATGCATGCCTATAGTCCCAGCTATGGAAGAGACTAAGATGAGAGAAATGCTCAGTTTTGCAGTGCTTACTGGAGAGATCAAAAGATGACAAGCAAAATACAAGCCAATGAAAAGTCACTGAGGCAGTATGAGTTAATCTAAGGCCCCTAGATTATAAAACATTTACAAATATTAAAATCATTGATATCGAAACAAAAAAATAAACGAAAGTGCAATAGTAGATCTACCTGCCTCGGTCTCACAAATGCTTACAAAGCACTTTCATTTTCTCTCACTCTCTTCCAAAAGGTTAAAAATAGCTACTCAGGTCCTTTGGTTATTGGTTTCATTTTTGTTTGGCAGTACCTCCAGAGTCAATCATAGCATTTGCCTCTAGAGACATATTTTGTTAAAGATTAGAGATCCACCCTGGAAAAACTCTTGGATATTAATTGTCTTTCTGCACCTGAGTTGGTGAAAATTCAGTTCCCATGCCATACTTAAAGTCATTCTTCTGTTCCTTCTCCACTGCCCTGCTCCTGGAAAATAACATAGTTTGCAACAGTGTTTGGTCCTAGACAATTCTCTTCTCCATGGCCACTAAATTTCAAGATCAAGTTTCCAGAATGTTAAGTCTCCATTCCCTGGGACACTTCCAGAGTTAAGCTGATTATTTATCTCTGGGATATATAAAAAAAAAAACTAGTCTAGATTTAATACGATAGCTCTAAAAAATAAATATACAAGTTTTAGTCCAATTTTCTCTGCCTTTTAGTCCTTAGGCAAAACTAAAGGTTAACTTCCCTCTGTCCTTAAAATGATGCTGACTAGTTTTTTTATAACACAGAACAAACTGATAGATTATTTACAACACATGCAAGTTCATTATTAAAAACACATTGCTTAAAAAAGCTTATAAATTTAATAACAGTCTTAAACTAAAGCATATTTTTAAAAAATAGACACAGTTCCCATCCCCAGAGTACTGCCTTGTCATGATTTCCCTCCAGAACATCTTGTAGACTGGCCACTATTCTCAGAGATAATCTCTTTCTACACCCAAATCTAGCCTGCTCAACTCCCACTCTAGATAATTAAAATTACCTTTACCAGAAGAGACAATTACATATGGCTATCAAAATAACAATTTAGGGATGGGGATATAGCTCAGTGTTATAGCACCTGCCTGGCAAGCACGAGGTCATGAGTTCAATCCCCAGCACCAAAAAAACCAGCAACAATTTGAATATTCCAATCAGATAAACTGTCTTTCATATATGGTTTTCATTCCTTCCAAAGTCTTCTTATAAGATATCTCTACTATTTGACATACAAATAATTCTGACTAGTCTATACTTACAAGCTTCTAAAATCTTAAAAGAGTTACTATAATTCAATTTGGTCAAAAATATATTTAAGTACACTCTGATTTTATAAATAGATTTGTCTTATGTATATTTGTTTGTCTGTGTGTCCAATCTGTAAACAGCTGTTTTATTTGAGCTCAACAAATTTTTCTCTTTTTTTTTTTTTTTACATTTTTGGATTTTTGAAGCATTTGTCTGTAATTTTATTCAGCTTATGGATCAATGCCATCCGATTAAATATATGCTTCCAACTAAGTTACCAGTTAATCAAAATGATGTTAAAATTTTTTATAAATATAATTCATATTGCTGTTTACATATTACTATTTGAGAGTCTATCATTGTTCAAAAATATTGTGCCAACTGTTATTATCTGGGTTTCATAAGTCACCAAAAATTATAAAGATAACTAAATAAAAACCCTTAGGTGGGGAAAAACAGTTGAACAGGACTCCAATTGATAAACAAAGGTTTTTCACATGGCTATGACAATTCATTGTTGCTACTTTCATGGTATATTAAATGTATTCATGTCTCCAGATGAACAGGTCTTCTAAAATGTAAAACTGGTATGGTAATCTCAATTTTCTTTTAATTAACTTTTAATCTCAATTTTTTCTGTAAAATATGTAACTGTTGTCTGTTAACATTCTACAGAGATTTGACTGTTGAACATCCATGGTTGATAAGAAATAAGAGTTCTCTGGCTATAAATTATATTTCGAGGTGCTTGATATTCAGATAAAATTCTTAATAATTAAGATCACTGCTCCCACTGCAATGTAATGTTATTAATCTTCTCTTAGGGATGTTCAACAACTAAAGTTTAGAGGCCAAAACTAAAAAGATAAATGGGCTAAGAGATCAGCCAATATTTTGGCCCCAGCCCTCCAAGGTCAGTGAGGACCCAGAACACAAGTGAATCTTTTCAGCAACATCGTACAACTCTGGTAAGTTATACAACCTTCTAAGGAGATTGTTGGGCCATGGAAAAAAGAGATCAATAGTGGATAGTGTGCCTAAAGTGAGTCACCAGAAAAAAGGTTTCCCAGGTTTTCACAGAAAGCAACTTGATTGAACAAAAGCAGACAACTGACACTGACAGAAAAACTCAGGGGCACTACATGTGGTTCCAAGGTAAATCCTGAGAAGACTCCTTGACCTTGATTGATAGATAACAAGAGGATAATGTTTATTAATACAGGTCTCAATTTAACTTGGTCTTGAACACCCAGCAGAAAAGTATAACCAAGAGATATTTAAAACAAGACTATAATAATAGGATACGAAAAAAATGGGTTGCAATCGCTATTCCATCCACCATAAAAACAGTTTCTGGACTTGACTCTTTCTCAAACCTGTTTTTCTGTTCTAGTGTTCATGCTTTGATTACACATGCTCTAATTTCTCAAAATTTGTTTATTCTTGCTTAGAGGTTGCCAAACTCCAAATGACCATACAGGTGAAACCAGTGATAAACATGCTAGAGTCTTTCTACTGGGATCCACCAGATCAACCTTGTAAAAAGAGTTCACACTTGGCAAACTACAAAACTTCTGTCTGAGGCCCAGTAGACTGACTCTCTAGGGGAAGTCCCTGATGTCTGTCTCCCTTCACATTTACCCTTCTCACCTTGATGCAGTTAAGATGAAAACTACACCCAGTGTCCCCTAACTGCAGTTAGAGATAGCTCTTCAAAAATATAAACAGCTAAGTTGGTAACAAATATTACAGGCAGTTAGACAGGGGTGTGCCTTCGACACAAAAGACAATTATGGCGAAAGACACATTCGCTGAAGTCAGGCTTTTAATTAAAAAACAAAACACCCTTCAGTCATGGAGCCCATGTTTGAGACCCCCTCCTTGGCCCACCTCTGGTTTTTTTTCATTCTGCAAATGGGACCTTATATTCTTAGTTAGTAATGTGGTTTGTGTCACAGCACCTAACTTCTATCAAACTACAGATAGCGCTTACCTGGGGTTCATAAATGTCCCTGGGGTCTCAGACAAACCTAGTCCCCTATTTAGCCTTAAACAACAAAAACACGATTTAAACAAACTCCGTAGACAAAGATTTGCCTAGATACAAAGGGCGGGGGAGACAAAGCAGGAAAGCCCCTTTATTCTATTTTTTTTTCCTACCTGCCACATATAATGTGGTCTCCTCATTCATTGTTCATGGATGCCTGAAATTCACTTCCTGGTTCTTCACCCACACCCATGTTTTGGCCACTATGTTTCCGATTCCTGTTCAACCCACCTGTTCCCCAAAGTCATGGGACCTGCCCTACCCTATCAAAACCTACAGTTCTGATTCTGTACCTTCTGCCTGCAAAAGCCTATAAAAGCCCTAGACCACCAGAGTGTGGGGCCTGGCTTTCTTTGTTGGGAGCAAACCTGGCAAGGACCACTGGTATAACATAAAGCAGTTCACTGCCTCCAAATCCTGGGTGTCATTTTGGTGTCTCTGCTTGCTATAGCACCATTACCATATTTTAAACAGCTTTAATCTGGCTTTATCGCTCTGACTAACACAGCTGACAGGAGGGAAAAGATTGCTTTACAGGATGGCACACAGCTGCAGTGTTGGTATTCATGGGTTTATGGCTGGCAGGCATGCATCTTTGAACTCAGAGATCCAAACCATGTTTCCTTCTCAGGTGTGAACTTAGAGCCAGATTTGCATCACATTACAGAGTAAACTCTCCAAATGTTTTCAACAAGCGTCATTGTGTCCCACAGGACTTCCTTTGAAAACACTACATGATATACAGATATGTAATGTTTTTCTTTAATAATCATGCTTCCAAGTGTACAGCATTCACATTTTTGAGATCCTTTCTTTTAGATTATTTCATCTTATGGTCACAAAGAAGTGTGGAAACTGCAGTAACTCCTTTTGACCAATCAGAGATCAGAGGTTCAAGAAATGGTAGTGACTTTACCAAGTTCAAATAGCATCTTCTCCCTTTTTCCTTCTTCTCCTTCACTTCCTTCTCTTCATCTTCCTGCATCTTTTTTCATGATCTGCATCTTGACTGTCATTACTGTGCCCTTAATCAAGAGGCTACCATAGCTGAGGCAGGAAGATCTCAAGCTTGAGCCCAGCTTGGGCAACTTAGTGAGATCCTCTCTCAGAATAAAAATTGGACTGGTGATGTCGCTCAGCCCAAAGGCCCTGGGTTCAATAACCAGCACTGAAAAAAAAAGGCTGCCGTATACACTGTGCTGTCCCTGGACACCTTATAGATATGACTGTTTCTTCTTTCAATGTCCTCAGTGGTGCAGATATTTTATTTTATTTTATTCTATTTTATTTTATTTTATTTTATTTTTTGAAGGGAATAAAACCAAATGAAATAAAAAAGAATAGAGTCAATCAAAACAAAGCAATGAGCATGGTACATGACTTCAAAAAAAGATAAAAGGAAGTCAATAATGGCTACCATAATGCCTCTTGTTATCTTCAAAATAACTACTCATACCATCAGGCATAATAAAATCAAACAAAATAGTACAGAATAAAACCAATAAAAACAAAACAATGGAAGCAATATAGGACTTCAAAACAATAGTAAAACAACAGTGGTTACTATAATGCCTCTTGTTATCATCTAAGTAGTTGTCTATATCATCAGACAAAAAAAAAATCAAACAAATGAAAATAGAATAAAATCACTCAAAACAAAACAATGAAAGCAATACAGGACTTCAAAATAAGATGATAAGATTATGGCTACCATAATATATTTTGTTATCTTTGAAATAACTGTCTATGCCTTCAAATACAGTAAAATTAGACAAACCAAAACAGAGTAAAACAAAACTAAACAGAACAATGAAAACTATGGGATTCAAATCACAATAATAGATTAACAATGGCCACTGCCTTCCCTTTTTAGACACTTCCTCCCCTTTCACTTTCACTATATGTATTGTGTATTTTGGATCCCACTAACTCCCTTAGTTTTTAATACTAGGGAGACAATATGATGCTCACCCATATGACTCTGAATCATTTCATCCATGCACATGATCTCAAATTGTTTTTTACCTACAAGAGTCTCTAGGTTAGCTGTCTTTATAGCTGAGTAGATTTCCATTGGATAAAAATGCCATGTCTTTCTGGTCCACTCTGCAGCTAATGGGCAAGCTACCCCCACTTCTTTCTGGTTCCCTGTCACATAGAGCATTGTTCTCTCTCCTTTGACTTTCAGTCTATGAGCTCCCTTTTGAGTTAAATGTGTTTCTTGCATAAAATATATTGATGGATCCTGTCTCCTGATCCACTCTGCTTGTGTTTCTATTTATCGATGAATTGAGGCCATCTACATTAATGGTTATGGCCAATATGCACTTCCTGATCTCTGCCATGCTATTTTCCTATCATTGGCTGTCTACTTTTTCTCTACATTCAGTTATCTGCCCCACTCAGTGATACCCCTCTGCTGCTGTTCCTGTAGCTGTGGTCTTTGTTATCTCTCTCTAGAATGTCCTTCAGTATTCTTTGTAGGGCTGGTTTGGTGGTCATGAATTCCTTCAGTTATTCTTTGTCATGAAAGTATCTTGTTTCTCCATTAATCTTGAAAGACAGTTTTGCAGGGTACATCAATCTGGGTTGGAAATTATTTTCTTTCAGAACTTGAAATACTTCACTCCAACCTCTTCTCTCCTTGATGGCTTGTGTTGAGAAGTCTGTCATGATTCTGATGGGTTTTCCTTTATAGGTGATCTGTTTCTTTTCTCTAACAGCTTTTAATATTCTGTTCTTGTGTTGAATCTCTGGGATCTTGATTATTGTATGTTTGGGTGTATATTTATTTTGGTTATGGCTAGCTGGAGTTCTACATGCTTCACTTATCTAAATGTCACTTCTTTTTCCCATGCTTGGGAAGTTTTCTGATATTTCTGTAAATAGACTTTTAAAGTCATATGTGTTGACCCCTGCTTTTTCACTCACACCTATTATTCTTAAGTTATGTTCTTTTGGATTGTCTTGCAGTCATTGAATTGTTGCTTCCATGTTCCTTGCTATTTTTAAGAGGTGTTTTCTTTCATAATCATAAGCTGCAAACCTGTCTTCAAGGTTTGAAAGTCTATCTTCAGTTTCTTTCAAGTGGTTTTGCCAGCTTTCAATGGAGTTTTTAATTTCCTGGTTATCTCTTTGAATCTGTTTCATGTATTCTAAATCTTTTTTGTATTGTTCCTTCAAGATTTCCTTCATTTTCCTATGCTCCTTCATTTTTTTATCTATGCCTTCTTTAGAACTGCTTAGCAATTCTTTTATTATGTTTTTCATTTCTTCTTTTACCTAAGTTAGTATTTCTGTTCTAATTTTTTTATAGCCTCATGAAGTTATTTCTTTACTTCAGTTTCCATCACTTCAGAAGCTTCAGGTGTGCAGCTCCCAGTCTCTTCCATGTTTGCATCTCCTGAACTTGCTTTGCTTGGATTGGAGGCCAGAGACTGCATTTTGCTTCTTTGTCTTGACATATTTCTGGGTTCTTCTGGACAAGTGGGTACTGGGGCCCCAGGCAGTTCCCGCATTGGCTATAATTTCTCTGAAGTGAGATTGTTTGGTGCTTCTAGCCTTTGCTGGCTATGGTTATCTGATGGTGGCCATTGAGTGTACTGGTGCAGGGTTGTCTGCTGCTTTTCCCAGCTGATGGCTGGTGAAGTGCACGTCGGGGTGGGACTGGCCACCTTCTGCGGACCTGGGCTGGTCACCAGCGGGGATCCTCCTCTTCTGCCCCTGGAGTGTGCACGCAGGGTCAGGGCCAGCCACCACCTCCAGGTTGAGCTGGCTACCCACAGGGAACCTCCACAATGGCTATTAGAATGTGCACAGGAGCAGGACTCAGTCTGAACAATTTTCATGGGTCTGTGCCCAGCTAGGAGTTGCTGGAGAAAGCCAGCAGCAGTTCTGGTTCTGAGCTTATCTGGCCCAACTCCAAAATGGTTCCCAGCCAATCACTCTCTCCCATGAGAGGACTGAGAACTCTGCACTCACCGCCAGCCAGTGCAGTCTTCCAGATCTGCCGCTCCCCTCCACTGCCACTCCCCTCCAATGCTGCCTCTCTGCAGAGGCCTCCAGGGTCGCCAGTTGCCACTTCACCTTGATCATGTGTCCCCAGGTTCCAACATCTCCTCTCACACAGCAGGTCTGACTCCGGGCAAAGGCACCTCCAGCTACCATCTTCTTCATCCATTAAATTTTTCTTTTTACTTTTTCTGTGGGCTTCAGTTCTCACTTTAGATTCTTCCTGGGTCCAGGGGACCCACTTCCTTCCTTCTGGTCATCCCCATGATGCTATATTCCAACATCTGGACTGTATCTCTCAGAGAGGCTGTTTACTCTTCTGCTTACTGTTTCACCATCTTCCCAGAAGCCCAGAGGTGCAGATCTTTATTTCCTCTATATAAATGATGGACAAGGCCATAAAATATTAAGTACCTCTGATGGTTACTTTTATGTAGCTAATTGGCTGGGCTAAGGGATGCCCAGATGGCAGGTAAAATGTGATTTGTGGGTGGATGGGTGTGGGTATGTATGGAAGAGATTAGCATTAAAATCAGGAGTAAAGAATATCTGACCCCCTCCAAGGTGGACACCATCAAATTCATCAGCATCCCCAGAAGAACAAAAAGGCAAGATCTCTCTCCCTTTCTTTCTTTATTTCTTTCTTTCTCCCTCTCTCTCTCTCCCTCCCTCCCTCCCGCCCCTCCTCTCCCCGCCCTCTCCTTCTCCCTTTCTCTCCCCATAAGCTCGGACACCCATCTCCTCTGGCCTCAGACATTGGTGCACCTGGTTGCAAGGCTGTGGATTCTGAGTCTCAATTCAGTAGCCCCTCTGCCCTACCCCTTGGCCCTCAGGACTTCAACCTTCCTGGTCCTACATTTACAGCCTGTGGAGCAGCAGTCATGGGGCTTCTCAACCTCCATAATCATGGGAGCCCTTTCCTACCATAAATCTCTCATGCATCTCTGTCTATTCTGTTAGCTTTGTTTCTATACAGAGCTCTGATTCAGCCAATGTCTGACCTACCTTGTCACATACATATCTATTCAGGGGCAGAAACATGATCAAAATCCAGCTCTTTCTGATTTTAAAGTGAAAGCTAACAATATCCCTAAGACTAAAAAACTAACATTTCCATTAAGACATTGTGTAGAGCCACACCACCTCTGCCTCATAGACTTTTGTCTACAGTCATGATGACCAGCAATCTGCCCCTGATCAGATGGACAGAGGATAGACATTATTGTCTGTGGACAGGACTGGGTAACAAAAACACAAAGCTGACATCCACCAGACAGCCACTCTGGAAGGGAAGAGCAGATTTCCACAGGATCCCATAAAAGTCCAGTGTGAGGATTTCCAGTTCTTCCATAGTCAGCTCTACAGACTATCCTCAAAGTGCAGAAAATTGGAAAAAGAAAATTAGAAGGAGGAGCTGGGGTACAGTCTTAAAACACACAACCAGGAACAAGGCAGACACAGCCCCTGCCTCAGGGAGAAAAGCAGAGAGGCAAAAAAGGAAAAAAAAGCATGAAAACAAGACACAGTTGTATTACTAAGTGATCAGAAACTGATGAGGATCCAACATTAACTTGAAAAGCAACAAGAGATTTATAAAATGAAACATGCTCAAAGAGTAACTCCCTTGAGATACTCAACTAAGAGACCAACGAAGGGATAAGCAGGGCCAAGTGCAGTAAGGGGAATGGGCCAGTGGCTCCATCTCCCCATCTGCCTGGACATCTACTGCTCAGTTCTCCATCCTTTGTCATGTTTCCTTCAGAAAAGGAATGAGGAGGAAATCAGCAATAACCTGATGAGCTAGCATTGGCCCTTGAAGAACTGGAGCCAAGCAAAGAGGCTTTTTCTCCTCACCCTCTCTTCCTGCTCCCTCCACCCTACCAGCGTTGATGCCCTGTGCTTTAGGACCTTCTCCTTTACCACCCCCACCTGCTCACAGAATAGCTTCACCATGTGATGGAAGGATTACCAGGCATGGGGAGGACTCCCCAGGCTGCCCAAAGCTCTTCCAATTAGCAGCTGGACCAAGCCACTTGACCCATCTGGTCTTTAGTTGGAATAATATCTTCCATATCTTGATCACAGGTGTGTAGTGATAATCTGGGCGACAGTGATACAAGTGTGTGTTTATAAAGTGTAAATGCTGATTCAGATGCAGGAGAATACAACAGTATCTGGCACTCAGCAGATGCTCTCTACATGAAGGAAAGGTCCTGGGGTTCTTTCATGTTTCTCTTATCCTAGTGGTCTGTGATTCCCTGTCTTTCCTATGGTAATTTTCTTAGTTAATTTCTGGTCACTGGGACGTAATACCTAACACTAACGATATAAAGAGGAATGTTTTATTTTGGCTCACAGTTTCAGTCCATGGTCAGCATGGTGGAAGGGCCTGGGTAGAGGAAAGCTGCTCACCTCATGGCAGCCAGGAAGCAGAAAGAGAAGGGAGGAGCCAGGGACAAGAGCACACCCTTCTAGGTCATGCCCAGTGACTCAGCTCCAATCATGCCCACTTCCTAACAGCAGGTATAGCACCTCATGATCCATTCATCTTCCAAACACATAAGACTTTGGAGGGACAGTTTCGATCAAACCATAACAGTAACCATTGTGTACAAAGGCTAGCCTTGTGTAGTTACACTGTCATGTCTGATGATAGCCATGTAAGAATCAATTCAAGACATCTGTCTTTCATGGTCATTTTGGGTCTGGGGAAGAGCCAGAAGTTACAGGGTACCAGATCTTGTGAATAAGGTGGGTGAGGACAGAGCATCATGTTTTTATGCAAGTTTGCCTTTTGCATTGGATGGCCCTTGGCAGCAGCATTCACTGTATTTTATATCACACCTCATAAAGACACTCAAGAAAGACCACTTCCAGAACTGCTGCAGAAAATGGCAAGGACAAAGGGATAAGTGTATTCAAAGCAAGAATTAATGGCAATGTAGCTTTTACGGTAATAATATTTTAAAATTTAAACATTCACCATATATTTGGACCATACTTCTCAGGTTCTTCTAGCTTCCCCCGTGCTTGCCATACTTTCCCCACTGTCTCCTCTGAATCATGACTCACTTTATGACCAGTGGGGCTGAGGTCAGGATAGTCCTGCCACCCCCGGCCACCTAAGTGGGTACCCCTCCCCTCGAGAGTGTTAAGATTCCTCCCTGTGGCACTCAGAGGTTTAGAGATGAGTCAGAACCAGTTTTCACTCCAGTTAAGTTTACACAAAGCTACTTTCATCCAAAAAAGTTGAGGATTTACACTTCTTTAAAATTTCCACCTCAAATTTTGTGCAGTCATCACATCAGTCAAGATACCAAGGCTATATTGAAGTAAGGAAAAGAAGTCTAAAATCACCATGTCTAAAACAACAAAATGTATTGGTCTTTTGTGTAAAATCCTCTGTGAGTGCAGGCAGCCACCCAGCCATCCCTTGGGGTGATTCTAGTGTCCTCTGCTCCAACCAGAAGGCACAAGATCCCATATTGTTCTTGAACAAGGGGGTGACTGGAAAGATTAAGGGTCACCATGACAGCCAGAAGGTGACACATGTCACTACAGCTCACAGGTCAGAGGTCAGTACTAATCACATGACCCTGCCTAACTTCAGGGGTTTGGGAAGATGGTCTTCCAGGAGCTCAGGAAGGACAGTCTTGGACATTGTTGGACAGCCATGTTGTCGAGTTGAACTCCTTGACCCAGATACAGCCAAATAATGCATGCCATGAACTGTAGCACCCTGTTGGTGCTGCTGCCACCCCAACACTTAGTGCAGTGAAAACCCTCCCATTGTAATGCCCAGATCTAGTTCCCACGGAGCAGTGAGAACTCCTGAAATGAATCACCACCTCCCATGAACTGCTTATCTCTCTCACTTTCTTTAACTCATTGTGGCTTTGTCTCTGCCACAAGAATGTGACTCAAGGGAGACTAAGATTCTTCTGCAGGAGCTGTACCCTACACACAGAGGGATAAATCAGAGGCCCGTTGTAGTTCGCGTCCCTTCCAAAATTCTCCTGCATGAATGTCAGACCCTACTCAGGGGAGCCATATGATGTCCTGGACCTCAAACTTATTAACGTTCACTCTTTAGACTTTCCAACTGCAAATGAAGCCTGAGCTCAGATGACTGAAGACAATCAGTCCTGCTACACACTAAGGTGGTCCCTCTCCTTTCCCTCATGAGCATCCTTAGAGTTCTGTATCTGCAATTCCCAGTGCTAGAGAGGTGTGATGTGCCCACAGTCACCATAGAAACAGAGTTTGGGCTGTGACCTGGTGAAGGTGGGGTGAGCAGCAGGGTGTGGGACACAACAGGTGGGTCCTTCTGCCCCCTGCCAGCTCAGCTGTGTCACGTCCTCTTGTCCCCACTGCAAGGAGCCAAAAGTGGGCCACAAGAAAGAAGAGTCCTGCATGGATTTTTTTGAACAGTTGATGAGGAGGCATACTAGGTAAGATTCCACAGGAAGCCTCACAGACTGACAGAATAAATGTCTCCAAAACCATTGATCACATGTGACCACTTTCTCAGAGCCCTTTGAGCAAAAGTCAGCATCCTTCCACAGAACTGTCACCTCCCCTTCTCCTGCCCTTTCCTCCCTAGTTGCTTCTGAAAGATGTACTGCCTCTGAGCCTCTTAAATACCAGATCATTGCTGTGAGATGAATGCAAGATGAGTACAGATCCCATTTATGGGACGCTTTTTACAAGGAGATCCCAAAAGACCCTGAATAACGACTGTAAAACTGTGAAACACATTGTAGAACAGTTTTAATGCTTAAAGCAGCTGAAAACATCTATTAATGATTTACCATCATTATTCTTCATTAGAGGTCTATGAATAGTAATAAAACAACTCTACCTGCAATTATTTCCATTCAAGTGTTTCTTTGTGGAATTCATTCTGATCTTATAGCATGTAATTCGCCAACCAAAATAATGTTCTGGAGGGGAGGGAATGTGAAATTGTTTCAGCTCAAGATTTGCCAACTTTTGTCATTCGTTTCCTCCTGGTCCAACCACTACCTGTTCATAGTCACTGGCTTTAGTAGCTTTGGCCCACTCACAATTATTCCCTTCTTGGGCAGAAAAAGGGAACACAGGCTTGATGGAAACAAGGACTTTGGTATCTTGCAGGGCCACCATCAATCACTACTGCATCACCCCACTCCATCACCCCAGACCTACTTGCCCATGGAGGGTGAGACACTTTGTGGCCTCCAGCTAGGATACAATAGGGCAGAGAGCCATTGCCACCCCCAGAACTCTGTGTGGCCCATGAGCAGAGTTCTGGGAATATGGTCAGCCCTGGCATGGGCAAAAGCAAAAGCCAGTGGAGACAGGGAGTTTATCAGACACACTTGTGTGGGTTTGGGGATGGGGAATGCTTCCTGTTGCTCTCTCCCACGCACTGCCATGCCTTGTGCAACCATTGCTGAGATGCAATACCCGACCCTCACAATTTAAAAGAAGAAAGATTTAATTTCATTTATGATTTGAGGGATTCAGTCCATGGTTAGCCGGCTCTAAGGCAGAAACAGCACAGCAAATTGGTTTGGCAGAGGACAGCTGCTCATCCCATGGTAGCCAGGAAGCAGAAAGAAAAAGAAGGGGCTAAGGAAAAGAATACAGCCTTCCAGGTCATAGTGCCCCCATGATCCAGCCACTTTCCAAATACATGTGACTCTTGGGGGACATTTTAGATGTAAACTATAGCACCTAAGGACAGAACAGCCCAGAGAGAGGACTCTAGGGCATAGCCAGGCCTATCTGGTCTCCTGATGATGATAGGCTGGCTCCAACTGTGCTGGTTGGCTATGATAAGCTGGTATCTTTCTCATCTGCTGTGGTGGTCCCTCTGTTCTGTTCTTGCCATGGTGGACCATGGTCTCTATACACTGCTCTCTGCACACCTCCTACTTCTGCAGTTGGGCCCACCCACCACTGTGCCAGCTGCTCCAGCTAGAGGGGTTTCATGGGTTTGGGGATGTGACCTCCAACAGTTAGAAACAGAAAGCCAGAACCACCTCAGACATGAGCCCAAGGTGACAATCCTTGTGAGTCCTAGCTTTGACCTTGACCTGCCATGACTTTGACCTTCCACCCATATGAGTTCAAAACCTTGGACTTCACCATGCTCTGCACTGAGGGACCAGGCTCTGGCCAGCCCAGCAGGTCCTGCTTCTCATTCTCGCCCAACACTCACCTTGGCTTTACAGTGGCCATAAATACAAAAGGCAGGATCAGCATGGCTCGGCCTATTGATCACCAAGGAGCCTTTTCTCTGTCACATTTCCACATTGCCCTTTTCCCTTCTCTCTGGCTGTATGATCTGTAACTTCCCTCTATCTGTAACTCCTGCAGCATCCTCTGGAGAAGTGTCAGAACCCCTCACTGCTCAAAAGCCGCAGATGTCATGCAATAGACGCAAAGCACAGTGTGTGCTACAGAAAGTGCTCTGCTCCAGGAATACCTCCTCCTCCTCTGCCAGCATCTGAGTGGCCTCGTCTCCTCTCCAAGGTGAGAGAGAAAAGCAAACAGCTAATTCAGGTAACAAGAGCCCTGGAGTGTGCTGTGTGACCTCCAGCAGGTCAGTTAACCTCACTGGTTCTCCTCTGTAGAAAACAAGATTTCACACAGGGATTCTTTTCAAACTCTCTTCTGGCCTCTATGCTGGATAATTTATGAGTTGCAAAGCCAGAAGGTTTAATCACTTTTGAGTGATCTCATTAATAGAAATGAAGGAAAAGCACTGGATATTGTCAGAAAAGCAGTCAAGAGGCCAAAGTTGCTGTCCTCTGGGAAAGAACGTGGAGATTCCAGGAAGGGGAAAGCTCCTCATTGCTTAATCCATGTCACTCCAACAAGCTGGACACAAAATTCTCTTCAAACCTAGCACACTCACAGGGCTGGAAGGAGCAGGGAAATGGAGTGGTCCTACCCCCAGTTTCATTCCTGCTGTCTCCTGTGTCCTGAACTCCAAGCAGACATGGTGGAGAGGCCAGGCTGTGATGACAGGTGTGGCCACGCCAGCAGAGGAGGCTGCCCCCATCTAACTGTAGACACAAGCATCCTGCCCCAGGTGCACCAGCAGACTAGCTGCTTGGGCTCTAGGGCAGACAGATCAGGGCATGGGAGGCAGGAATGGGGGTGAGGGGACAGTACAGAAGGTGGTGACACGAACAGCGTCCAGATGCCAGCAGGAGGCACCCAGGAACCAGCCGAAGGCAGAGGCTAAGTGCAGGGCTAACTGCCTCCAAAGTTGGACCTTAATGCAATGTCACTGTCACCCCCTGTGCTCTCCCAGCACCTGAATGCACCAAAATCCTCTATCCACTCAAATGCCACACCCAAATCTAGGGACTTGCTAGCCTCTTCTTGTCATTTCTGCTCCCAATGAGCCACCCAACAAGTTCAAATCTTTGACACCATTCATGTCTGTCCCCTCACTCCCTGCCCACTGTCTCCATTGCAAGCCAGTCTGAAGTCACCTTCCATGTGGGAATCTGTGAGTCCTGGCAGTGAGAAGCCACCAAGACATGCCACTGCAAGCTTCAGGCTGAGGACGCAGAGTTCAACCAGGCACAGGGAAGGGGTGAGGCCAGTCTGGCTCTGGTTCCTCTGGGCATGAAGTTGTCAGTGCTGGCTCCTAATCAGGTAGGGAAGGCTCAGTCAACAGTGAGAAAGAAGTCAAATTTTACCCTCTGGTCATATCATGACAGGGAACAAAGGCTAAGAGGTATCTGCGCTCCACTAAGGGCGAATTTACGTCCCTGGGGCTCTGCTGACCTGGGGCCTACATGGGCGTTAGAAAGATTACCAGAGAGGCAGCTCCAGCTCTTCTCCTGTGACTACTGTCCTAATTCCTTGAGCTGCTAACAAAATGCCAAATCTAGTGACTTGAACAACAGGAATTAAAGTCTCATAGTTCTAATGGGTAGAAACCCAGCACCAAGGTGCAGGCAGTTTCTGTGTACGGTGAGGGTCCCTCCTGGCTCATCAATATCACCTCCTTGCAGTGGAGGTGGAGAGGACAAGTGCGCTGTCTGGAGCCTCTTTCATATGGCACTTCTCACCTCTAGCTTCACTCTCATCCACATCTCCCCACATTATAGACAGAGTGATCCTGCCAATACACAAATACAGTAACAGTAAGCTATGCAGATGGCCCACAGCCAGGTCAGAAAGCTCTCGAAGCCTTACTGCCAGGCTGGTGAGCAGAATCTCTGGGAAACCAGGATGCCTTGGCTTGACAGGAAGTGAATCAGAGGAGGAAGGGTGAGCTGTGCAGAGCAGCAACATCCCTGGCCGGGATCCCCTCCCTGGGTATGTACCTGGGTGGGGTCATGGGACCTGCCTTCCCTGCATGGAAGTCAGGAACTTGAACAGATCACACAGCCCATAGGAGCCAGTCTGGGATCTGAGACAATGGACAAGTCAGCAAGCCCCACAAGACTCCAGCTCCTGTCTCTACTACTCAGTGTTCACAGATTTTTTTCATACTTTGGTACACCTGCAGTTTCCATCGGCCCCAAATCTGCATCCTGCTTTCTGGATGACCCAGCTCCTCTGCTGGCATGATCTCATGGTCTCATGGAAATTTGAATTAACCTTAAAATTTAGTGAGATTAAATCCACAGGTGGATAAATCCTCCTTTGGGAACCAGCTTTCCTCCACCTACAGGGCCAGGCCCATGGCCAGGAAGTCAGATTCCCCAAGTGACTGGCAGAGATGGCAAAGGATTCACATCTAACTTTACTACTTAGTTGCTAGACCCTTTGCTTCCTGCCAATTATTAAGATGCAACAGCCCATATTATGGCCATACAGCAAACACTCTAATGAGTCAAGGTACAAACTGTCCTGGAAACTCACAGCCCTTTGCACATGGTACCCATCTCAACTGACATCTCAACTATTAGCAAAGCATAAGCAATGCACAGCACATAGCAAGAGTTAACTGGCTTCCCATGCTTTATTTAAGGTAAAGAGTGATCAAATGCAGCTCACACATGGGGCCTCCATTCTGGGCAACTCCATCCAGAACCTGGGCTGGATCCCAAGAGGTCTGGGAAGCAGAGAAGCATGAGTCCTTCATAGTGACCCCCATTTGTGGCCTTAGTGTCTACTAAGAAGCTGCTCACCTACATGGGGAGCCTGCAGCCCTGTGCAGTAGCAAGTTGGTGTTGGACATGCACAAAAAGAAAGGTGTCCCTGCCAGGCTCCTGCAGAGTCAAAACTTTTCAATGGGAAAGACCAATCTTACTGCCTCTATAATGTCACTTTTTGTATCACTTGGATGAAGAATTCCAAAATCTCAAGTTTGCAGGGGGTTTTAGCCTCTTTATAACTGATCTCAAAGAGTATTTTGACTACTTTATGAAAGACATCCCTCTCAAAAAACAAGAAAATCAAGATCCTAAATGGCCAAAAATCACAGGTTATAAGATAAACACAGCTGCAAATGGTGGCACACGCCTGTAATCCCAGCACACGGGAGACTGAGGCAGCAGGATCACTGCAAGTTCGAGGTCAGCCTACACTGCAAAATAACTTCAAGGCCAGCCCAAACTGCATAGTGAAACCCTATCTCAAAAAGACCAAAAAGAAAAAAGAAAAAGAAGAACACAAGTTTGATATCCCCACCACCACACCTCGCTGCTATAAAACCATCTCTTAATCTCAGTAATGCATTTTCCTTCCAGAAAACATTTTACCTCCTCTCTCCTTAAAGTCTCTATAAGACTGGGGATTTAGCTCAGTGGCGTAGGCACCTGCCTTGCAAGGGTGACGTTGTGAGTTCAATCCCCAGTGCCAAAAAAAAAAAAAAAAGATAAAGTCTCTATATAACAGAGGTCTTGGGACCACAATGTTCAGCTCAAATGCTTGGACATTTGAGCCCCATAATAGTAAACTTTGTTTATCAGCTTGATTGGGCTACATGGTGCCCAGAGAGTCTAGTGCCCAAATTGGTCAAACATTATTCTTTCTATCTGTCTCTGTCTCTGTCTCTCTCTGTCTCTGTCTCTCCCTCTCTGTCTCAGTCTCTCTCTGCTTCTCTCTGCCTCTGTCTCTGACTCTCTGTCTCTCTCTGTCTCTGTCTCTCTCTCTCTCTCTCTCTCTCTCTCTCTCTCTCTCTTTCTCTCTGAGTGTGTGTGTGTGTGTGTGTGCTCTTCTAAGTGAAATTTGAATCAATAGACCAGGTAAAGCAGATTGCTGTCTCCAATGTGGGTGGGCCTCATTCAAACAAGAAAAGGCCCAAACCAAACAAGAAGATGATACAAAGGAATTCCTACTGTCTGCCTTCAGATTCCAACTCAAATATCCACTCTTTCTGGGGCTCATGCCTGAAGCTCTTCCTTCAGCTCCCTGATCCTCAGGCTTCAGACTCAGTCTAGAACTTTGCCATGGCTCCCCGAAGTCTCCAGCTTCCTGACTCACCCAGCAGATCTTGGACTCACTAGCCCCCGTAATCACATGAGCCCATTTCTTATAACAAATAAACATATTCAGAGGTACAAAGAGATGATTATGCATCCTATTTCTGCATATGTAAGCATGTCTCCTACTGGCTCTGTTTCTGCAGAGAACCCTGGTTAACCCAAAGCTGAACACTGAATAACTTGAGCCCTTGCTTTCTGGTTGCCTGCGTCTCCTATAGAAGGATCAAGTTAGATCATTTCCTATCTCTGGATTCTATTCTGTAGTAGAAAGTGTCATAAGCAAGGCTGAGTGTACTAGCAGCCCCGAGGGTTGACACAAATAAGAAGCCATGTATGTTGTCATTCATGTATCAAGTGAGAGAAACAAAGGCTTACAGACAGTTTGGAGACCCTCTGATCCTCTTCCAGAGTCCCTGAAGAGCCTTCTCCACTGGGTGAAGGAGCTCTTTCCACAATACGCTTTCAGCCCCACGTCTGTCTGTCATCAGCGCTTACCAAGACACTGGAGCCAGCAGTGTCACTGTGACTACTGCAAGTCCGGCTTGCTTGATGTGTTCCTGTGCTTCAGAATTTGGTCCACTCAAAGTCAATAGGGCACCAGGCCACAGGAATGCCAGCATTACTGCTGGCCAGCTTTCTGTGTGTCTCCTGCAACTCAGGCCAACCAGGGAGGTTAAGTGTTCAGAGTTGTCCTTCCCCAGGCGATCGCAGTCAACTCGGAGATTCATGGGAACCATTTTGGGCTCTTGTTGCGTCGTTTGTCATGAAAATGAGGTATTAGAATTGCAGCACCTAATATGCTTTGTGAGTTATAGTGGGGAGCAGAGCGGCTCCTTTGGTATTTCCGATAATATGTAGCTTTGTCAAAGGCTGATGGCAAACGATCAGTTCCAAAGTGGCTTGGAAAAGCACACTCTTCATGTCAAACAGCTTACATTGCGGGGAAAATGGCTATTCGTCACCATGGCGCAGATGGGGAACTCAAGTCCATGTAAGAAGCCATAGTCATGCTCAGGAAGACCCGGTGAAGTGACCCATGGGGTCACAGGTACAGTGCATCCCTGGCTTCTGTCTGACAGCAGCCTGCTGGGGTGCTCTGGCTGCAGATTCCCGGGAAGTCTTTACCCTCCGAGACCAGGGTTGCTGGTATTGGAGCACCAGCCATTCACAGTAGCAAACTCAGAAATGAACACTGTACAAGTCAGTTATTTACAGAGAAATAGGTGGAGATGCTGAACCTTCCCCACACAATGCCCATCTGCCAGAAAATGCCTCCACACCCAGAAGAGCTGCTACTAGAGATACCATTCTAAGAGCCACCTAAGAGAGGTGCAAGAGATTTCTCAAGACCTAAAACTCCATTCAAGCTATTCCCCTTTTTGGTATCTTCTCAAAAGAGTTAAAGACATCCCAGCACAGTGATCCATGCATACGATGTTCAGAACAGCACAGTTGATAACAGCTAAATCCTAGAAGAGGCCTATATGTCCATCAACAAATGAATGGATAAAGAACATGTGGTACTTACACACAATGGAGTACTACTCTGTCCTAAAGAAAGATAAACTTGAGTTATTTGTAGGAAAATGGATGCACATTAAGACTATCATATTAAGTGAAATAAATCAGACTCAGTTTAAAAATCATGTAACTTTTCTTATCTGAGAAACCCAACGTAGAAAATTTTTTAAAAAATAAAACAGACAACAGGGAACAGGAAGATTGATCTTTTGAAAATAGAAATGGGTACAAGACACAGAGGGAAAAAAAATTACCTGGGCGTGGTGGCACTCAGGAGGCTGAGGCAGGAGGACTGTTATGAGTTTGAGACCAGCCTGCGGGCTACAAAGTGAGTTCAAGACCAGCCTGTACTGCATAGTGAGACCCTGTCTCAAAAAATATGGCTGGAGATTTAGCTCAGTGATGTTAGCACCTGCCTGGCAGGCGTGAGGTTGTGAGTTCGATCCCTGTTACAAAAAAAAAAAAAAGACAGAGGGAGAGGAAGGGAAGGTAGGGGAAAAAGGCATAAAAAGAATTAAGATATGTTATAAACATGCACCAACTTCATACAATGAATGTAATAATATGAAGTAAAACCATATACTAATACAAAATTTTTTAAAAATAAACTTTCATCTGCCCAGGGAAAGAGAATATACTCACCAGTCTGTAGAGCTCCTACAGAAGGAAAAATGAGAGCCATTCCATGTGAGCTCTGGGGAGGAAGATTTTAATCCACCCAAGAACCCCAGAGGGAATGAGTTCTTCACCCAGAACTCCCTGAGCAGGAAGTGGTTCAACAATGGCCACCATGAGCAGAAGGTTAGACCAGATAGGCATCAAAGGCCCCTGCTGACTCAGACGTTCAGTGATTTCATCAATAACTGAGAGGAAGGGGCACTAGGGGAGTCTCTCCTCATCTTCAATATGTATAATAATAATGTTAATAGATTACTGGACGGAAATGCTGGATCTGGTACTGACCCAGACATTCTCCAGTGACCCCCATCATGTACGCAGGAATTGTTCTCAGTTCCCAGAGATTTCCTGGTCTGATAGTCTACAATCCTGTGAGCCTAGGAGGTAAGAAATACGGAATCCTTCTGATTATAAAATTCAACTTTCCAGTTTCAAATATACCAAGTTCACCCAAGATGCGGCCAGAAAGGGGCAGAAGCTGCCACGTCCTAAGAAGCTGAGTAGGGCTCTCGCTGGTCGCAGGTTGCTCCTTCTCCCCGGACTCTGGGGAATCTTGGAGCTTCCAACATTGCTGCCCTCTGCTTATCGTGTCCAGAGTTATTCTTTAAACATTTCACCTTATGCTTGATTCCATTTAACGAGAGAAATGACACACATCTTGATGTGGGAGACTTGAGAGGGCTTTTGGAAGAGATCACTCATAACCATCAAAGGTTTATTGCACAAAACCTCTCTCTGGTACTCAAGTGCTTGAAACATAACCTGAAATAAGATACATAAAAATGCTTCCTGAGGTACACAGCTTAATGCTCCAATGCATCATTAATATTATTAAGAATGATTTATCCTTAATATCTTCAAAAAAAGATCTCTAAACAATCATTGGAGAAGGCACAACTTCAATCAGACACCCCACACACACACACCCTTAACATTAATGAGATTGGTAGAGCACTAACATTTGAAGGAACAGATAGGAATTGAAAAAATCAAAGAGCAAAAAGTCTTTGAGAGGCAAACCTTGTGCCTCCTATCTACCTTTCATCTCCTTTCTCTTTTTTTATAATTCATTTCTTTCTAAATTTCTAAAATAATGTTAGGATTGAAAATAAAGAAATGGCCTTAATAAGAGATGACTATGAACTGTTGAACTGTTCCTTAGAATATCATGTGACAGTCACAGTTGGCAAAAGCAATTTTCAGCAAGCCTTGCGCATGAAAACTCAATTGCTAAGGCACCCAGCGTGGTTGACAGAGAGGCCACAGGATGCTCTGGGGACATGTTCTCACTCTAGTCCCCAGAATCTACAAATTGTGGTAAAGGAATCTTGCAGGTGGAATTTAGATCATGGACCTTGAAACAGGGACATTATTGTGGGTTACTTTGAGGGGATAGTCTCATCACAGGAGCTCCCGAAACCTGGAACTTTGCCTGTCTGGAGCCAGGGGCCACAGCAGATGGGAGCCAATGTCAGGGAGACTGCACGCTGCGGCAGGATTGCCATGTCATTGCTGGCCCTGAGAAGAAGAGTCCCAGGTGCAGGAATGAGAGAGATCTCCAGGAAGTGAGGATGGTCCCAGCTGGTAGCCAGCAAAGGAAGGGGAACATCAATCGTACAACTGCAAAGAACCTGAATGAGTTTGGAAATGGGCTTCTGGCCAGAGCCACAGAAAGGAGCACAGCCTGTCAGGGCCATGGTTTTATCCTGGTGCAATGTGGTTTGAACCTCTGGCCCACAGAAACTGTGTGAGGATGAATCTGTGCTGTTTCAAGCTGCAAAGTTTGCAGGGTTTGCCACAGCAGCCATAGAGCCCAACAGCCATTCCCAGGGACTCCAGGAAAACAGAGCCCAGGTGGTTCACAGGCCTAGCATCAGGGTCCAGTGCTCAACCAGCCTTTGCCACCCACCATTAGCTCTCTGTTTGGGGGCTTCTGTCTGTCCCCCACTGTCATCTCTGTCCTGTAGCTCCATTCTTTCAGAGCTAGGACACTGCTCTGCTGGTTTCAGAGGCAGAAGCCCCATCCCTCGCATTCAGGAGCTCAGCAGAACCCTGACTTGCTGGCTGCTTGCTCTGCTCCAGCATCCCTAACCCTCTCCTGTCTCAGACTCTGCCAGCTTTAATGGAAGCAGCACTGTGAAAACTAAAGCTATATTGCTTCCTGTTCTATGATTCCATGTGGAAGTGGTGACTTGATTTGCAACAAAGCTTAGAAACTGGAGGAGGACCAGGCCCACATGGGAAATGGCAGGAGCAGAAGCACTGGGACAAGATTGAGGCAGGAGGTGTTGCCAGGCAACCTGCCCAAAGGAGAGAGGTGGACTGAGGAAGGTTGGGGCTCAGTCCCCTAATCAGATGAGATGAGTGTGAGGCCTCCATCAAGCACTGCAGAGTGACCAGTGTGTCTGACTGCCGAAAGGAGACATAAATACAAAGCATTGGAAGGGAAATCAACTGATTCATGGAGGATCTCAGAGGCCAGGCTGGGAGAGGAAAGAGAGACCAGGGACCTGCAGTGGAACATAGGACAAAATGGAGAACAAAACAGTATTATCTGAGTGCCTGCCACACACCAGACTTTGTAGTCTGTGTAGGCTTCTCATTTTATTCCCACAGCGCCACAAAGGAGGTAGACTACCCCTACCCCCACTCGCCTCACGCCTAAAGAAAAAGCAGCTCCAGGTCACCAGGAGCACAGAGCACAGCCAGGAGGCCACGCAGGTCCTGCCCACTCTCTTCTCTTCATTACAGCTTTTGCGCCAGGAGAGTTCAAACACGTGTGGAAGCCAGAGCCACCTCTAGGTTCCTTCTGCTGGCTTTCATCCAAAGAGAAGACTTCCCCAGGAAGAGAATCACAGATGCCGAGACCCTGCTGCCGCATGGGAGTTTTATCAAGACCAAAGGAAATGAAGCAGTTATTGCCATCGCTACAAATGGCCAAGCGCTAGTTACCCAGGGCCAGCTCCCAACCAAGGGACAAAGATGCTGAAGGTGCCCGTCCCACATCATTCGCCCACAGGGCTTTAACAAAACCCCTGCGTCCCTCCTACCAGGAGCCCTGCTGCCTGGAAGGTCTAGTGTGTGGCCCCATAAGATGGATTCTTTGTTCTGGAGAAAGTGGGTGAGTGTTTAAAAGATTTCATTTCCTGCCTATAACCACATTGTTAATTAACAGCTTTGTCCTTGAACATGGCTCTCTTTTGTCCTGCAGCTCATTTGTCTAACGGGAACTTTCAAGTTCTAGAAAGATTTATTTGTTTGTTTATTATACTGTTACTTTATAAACTAGCATGATTTTGGCAGAAACAATTTCAATACAGGACATTTCCTGAGGATTAATGAAAAGTTAGAGGAAATAGCTGGCTTGAGAGAAGTCTGGAAGCAATTAATCCATCTACTTACTCCATCTTTTTTCCCTTTTTGTCTTTATTTCTCTCACAGCTTTATTAAGGTATAATTGACAATTTAAATTGTATATATTTGCAAGGCATGATCTATGTATAACATGAAATGATTAAATCAAGCAAATTAACATATTCATCACCCCAATATACTTACTTTGTGTGGCATGAGGACATTTCAAATTTCTTTCCTCAGTGTTCAAGTACACAATGCACTGCTGTCACTATCATCATGACAACTCCACACGGACAGCCTCCAGAATCTGGCCTGCTGTCAACCTGAACTTTGTGGCCTTTGACTGACACCCCAACCCCCTCTCCAAAGAATGGGTTTCAGAGTCATATTTCTTCGACTCAAATTCCTGTCCTGCTGTTTCTTCCTTTTCTGTATGTACTGACTGCATTCCTCTTGGGGAGTTGGTGCATGTGCATAGCACATCTTCATTCTCTTTATGCCTCTCTCCCTTCCCCTTCCGCCCCTTTCCCCTTCCTCTGTCTTATGATCCCCTTCCTGTTTGGAAAAGATCTATCTCCCTGCCTCCTATTATCTGTCTTTTATTTCGGTATTTATTTATATTTTGGGTTTCTCATGTAAGAGAAACTATGTGATACCTAACCTTCTCTGTCTGATTTATTTCACTTAGCATTATGGTCTCAAGGTGCATCCATTGTCCTACAGATGACTCAGATGTATCCTTCTTTATGACAAAGTTGTACTCCAGTGTGCGTGAATACCACCCTTTCTTTATCCATTCATCTGTTGATGAACATACCAGCCATTTCCTTTGTGCACATAAACCTCCTTACACTGTGGTCTGAAGCACGAAGTGGGGATAACGGTCCCACCCTCATGGCTTCCCTGGACACCAAGGGAGTCAGGGCAGCAGGGATGAGATCCCACTGTCTCCTGCAATGTCCTCACCACACAGCCCCTGTCTCCCATGGGCCTTCTCTTCCTCTCCAGGGTAGGAATCAGTCACAGATCTGCAGCCTGCAGGTCATCATCAAGCTCCAGGTTGCCTTGTGGATGAGGAGAGTAAGGGCCTCCAGGGGGGATGACAGGCCCACCTCATGGAGTTAGGGACTCAGGAGGTTGCTGGCTTAGAATTCACGCTCGCAGTCACCTCCCATGTTGCTCCCATGGGGTGGAGTCACCCCTGAGTGACAGCAAACAGTGGAGAAAAGGGCTGGAGGAAGAAGACAAAACCCTGGTGAGAGCCAGCTGCTTTCTGTCCTCTCTGGAGCCAGGACACCACAGTGAGCCCCAGACAGAAGTTCTCTTCTTCTTGTTCACCTGCCAGGATTGGGCCCTTGATTCTTGAGAGTCAATCCAGCACCATGAGGAAACGTGGTCTCCCATGAGTGCTGGCAGCTGGGGCTGGGCCAGGTAAGCCACCCATCAGCATGTCTCAGTGGTGTCTCTCCCAGTCCCATGCAGTGTCATGCAACCGAGTCATTGTCATCTCATCATTCTCACTTTTACCCAAACTTTCCCTCAGACCCAGCCCTCAGATACTCATGAAGCTACACAGAGATGAGCTGATGCCCAGAGCCAGCATCCTTTTCCCCCCATCGCAGCCAAGGGGACAGCGCAGGGACAATGCCAGGCCACCTGCCCTGCGGGATACTCAGTTGTGTGATGGGATTACTTGTTCTCATTCCAGTTGTCACACACATGCACACACATGCACACACATGCAGGCACATGGCCCCCTCACTTTCCTACTTCAACTCCCCTCCTTTTTGGGCTACCAAGATGCTTGCACTCTGTTTATGAGATTATGTTGCTACCCAGCCTTTGGAGATGTGTAATTTGGCTAAGTAAAAGCTTAATATACCCTGGGAATGTTTTCACAAATAGCAAAAACAGCGAGGATTAATTAAACATATTTTTTCGTTGTTTGCTTCAGAGTATTTTGCATGAAGAAGAGCACTATGTGTGCATGTAACATTGTCCTCTCCTACCTCCTGTCTTGTTATTCCCGACCCTTCCCAGAGCCAACTGCCACGAAGAATTTGTGTGTATCTTTCCAGTCCATTTTTCATATTATTACTGCATCTAATATTTTTCTGGGTGCATTCTTTTCAGTTATACAAATTTTATCAAGTGTGTGTATTAGTCTACAATTTGATATGTGTTCAACTAGCTCATACTTTTTAATTGCTATCTATTACTCTATTGTGTGAATCTTTTTAATGAGTGAATTAGATCTTTTTATTTTTATCATGAGCATGGAATTAGTACTATACTTACCTTTTCCTTCTTTCTTAACCAGAATTCGCCAACTTTTTCACTAGTTGAGAAGTTTAGGAAGAACACACTGTATTTTTATTCTGCAAATAATTCCCTTACATACTTGGTATGCATTTTTTTATTTTAAAGAGAATAAAACAAATCACAACAAAGCAGATCAGAACAAAACAATGCAAACAACACAGAGTTTCAAAACAAGACAACAGGAAATCAACAGTGGCTACCATATCTTGTTTTCTTCTAAATAGTTGTCCATATGTTCACACACAATGAATTCAAACAAAACAAAATAGTATAAAACAAATCAAAGCAAAACAATGAAAGCATTACAGGCCTTCAAAACCAGACAATAGGAAAACCAACAATGGCTACCATAATGTCTCTTGTTTTCTTCAAAATAGCTGTCCATGCCTTCACACATATTGAAATCCAACAATAGAAAACAGACTAAAACCAACCAAAACAAAGAATAAAAGTATTGTTGGACTTCAAAACAAGATGACAGGGAATCACCAAGGCTGCCATAATGTCTCGTTTTCTTCAAGGTAGCTGTTCATATCATCACACGTAATAAAATCAATTCTTGTAAACTCTTCAGAAGTTCTAGGCATGTATAAGCCTACACATGTACATCTATTCTTTCTGTATTAGAGGGAAAAACAAAACAAAACAAAATACAAGAAAAACAAGAAACAAAAGAGACAAATAAATAACAATAACAAAGAGCTCAAAACAATAACTATGTGGGCTTGCAAAACAAGTTGATAGGAACATAAGTAAGGTTGTTATTTTGCATAGTTATCTTCAAAAGAGTTACTCAGATTACCAGACATAGACATGCAAAATTGATCTAACCCTATGAATGTTAATTGCTTCATTCCAAGAGCTAATAGAATTAGTAATATAATCATCTTAGCTATCTTAAGTGTATATGTACAAATTTTTATCTTTTTTCTTTTCTCTTCCTTCTTTTCTCCTTTTCCCTGAGCTATTTTTCGCCTTTGAGCAGTTTCTTACCCTTTCACAATATTTATTGAAGGTTTTGTATCTTACTTACTCTTTCAGTTTCTTACACTAAGGAGACAATATGGTATTTACACATGTAAGTTTAATTTATTTCACTTATGAGTATGGTCTCAAGTCGTATCCATTTACCTATAAAAGCCTCAGTGTGGTCCTTCTTTATAGCTTAGTAATACTCCATTGTATAAAAACACCACATCTTCTTTATCCATTCCTCAGATGATGGGCATTTGGGTCATTTCCAAATGATTCGGCTATTACAAATCGTGCTGCTATAAACATGGTGCACACATATCACTGTGGTATGATGTTTTCAGTTCTTCTGGGAATATGTCCAGAAGTGGGATACCTGGGTTGAATGGGATCTCTAATCCTAGCTTCTTGAGGAATCTCCACACTGACTTCCACAGTGGTTGCACCAGTCTACACTCCCACCAACAGTGGAGAAGAGTTCCTTTTTCTCCCAGCCCCTCCAACATTTGTTGTAGGTTGATTTTTAATCTTGGCCATGCTTTCTGGAGTGAGATGGAATCTCAGCGTTGTTTTAATTTGCATTTTCTGAATGACCATTGATGATGAACATTTTTTCATATATTTATTTGCCATTTGTATTTCTTCTCTCTGAGAAGTGTGTATTCATCTCAGATGCCCATTTTTGGATTGGGTCCTTGAATTTTATTCTGATTTCTTTTAATTCTTTATATGTTTTAGATAGAAGTCCTTTGTCTGATGGACAGTTGACTAAGATATTTTCCCAGTTTGTGGGTTTTCTCTTCACTCTGTTGGAGATTTCCTTTGACATGCAAAAACTTTTTAGTAAGATGAGATCTCAGTGCAGGAGGGTCCCCTGCCACTTGGGATTGCTGGGCCAGGCCCAACCAGGCCTCAAGTGACCTCCATGAAGGTCCCCAGCAGTTTGGGGATGCTGGGCAGGGCCCTACCAGGTTCTGAGTGAGGTGCCAAGGTTGCACAGCTACTTGGAGTTTGCTGTGCAGGCTTTCCTTGGTATACATTTTTAACATGGTCTTAAGCTAATCAATACGTCTAGTCTCTAAAAGTATAAATGCCTTATAAGTTAGATTTAATTTCCACTTGTTACCTACAATGGGTTTTGTTCAATATTTTAACACTTTTTTTATTCCTAAATTATTCTTTTTAAAAAATACATATTTAATGATATTTTATGCTTAGTATTATTTTTACTCAGATCATTTTTGTGCACCCCACTCCTTCCTTATGGATCACTGTGTCTTATTAATGCATATCTTTTAGTGTTTTTCCCTAAGAATTTCCATAATAACCTCAAAATGTTATTTTAAAGATATGTCTTCATCCTGAATGGCAGCTTAGCTGAGTATAAAATTCTAATTTAAGTCATCATTTAGCACTCCAAATTATTCTATTCTTGCATCTACTGATGGTGATAAGAATTCTTCTTATAACCTGACTATCCCTCCTTCATAGGTGGCTTTTCAAGTTTTTTCTTCTTTGTGATGATCTGCAATTTACCATGATATACTTAGGCACACATTGCTCTGTTTATCCAGCTCTGGACTCTGTGTGCTTCACCCATCTGTAGCTCAGGATTGCTTCAGTTTTGAGAAATGTTCAGCAATCACCTTTCCAAATATTTCTTCTCCCCCATTATTTCCACCATGCCTCCTAGAAGTCCTACCAGAGATGCATTGCATTTTTAACTGTATTTTCCATTCTTCTCTTCACATTTGCAGCTCTTCATATATCTCTGCTACATGATGGATTTCCTCAAATCTAGCTTCTAACAGTTTCTTCGTTATTTATTGTTCCCTCTCTCTCTCTCTCTCTCTCTCTCTCTCTCTCTCTCTCTGTCTCTCTCTCTCTGTCTCTCTGTCTTTTGGCTTATTCAATGTTTGTAACATTAAGATTTTTTGTTGTTTTCAAATTTTCTTTCTGGTTATTTTTAAGATAAGCCTATCATGTTTTATGACTTCATGTTGGTTATGTTCATTTCTTAACATTTTAAGTACGTAATGTGAAGATTCTCTTTCCTCCAGTTCTTAGCGGGAGGCATCTTTATCTGTCCCTGCTGTTCTTTTTAAGAAGTGGTTCAGCTGCTTTCCTAAACTCACATTTGGTACTAACTGCTCTTTGTGGGTCTAGTGAATACCCCAGGAATAGGAAACCCCTGATAGGGAAGTAGAAGTTTGCTTCTGCCAGATTTGGAGGTTTTATCCATCCACCAGTTTTTGTGACTTGCTCAATATGTTATTGTGAATTCAGAGCCTCACAACTGTGACATATTATAAATTACAAAGTTTATTTTTCACCCTTGATATCATCAAAAGGCAGGTTTCCATTCAGCTTTCCCAAGTCAGTAGACAAAATTTTCAATGATTTTACACTGGGGCAACTCCTAACCTCTGGCTTCTTGCAGCCAACTGTCTTCCTGTCCTGCTGCCCAACTTGTCCCTGCTTCCCATCTGCACAGGTGCTAAGATGCGGCCCTAGCACCAAGCAACATTTTCATTCGCACCTCCTTTTTCTGTCTGGAACATGAGCATTTCTGTTTCTTGATGTCAAAGTCCACACTCTGTGTAAAAGCTCTCCTAGGATTGTTGTCCTTGTTGCTTCTGTTTGATTTGTTGCTATTTCTGGGTGTGAGAAAGGGAACAGGGCATTTCCTCTGTCCACTAAGTCTGCCATCCTTACCTGCCGTCACTGTGATAACTCTCAGCACCTCATATTTCCACCAAATGGTTAGGATACAGGTAGAAAGAGAGTAGAATCTCTGGTTAACATAATGCTTAACTGCCAAATGTTATATTAAAATGAAAAATGTTTTAAAAATTACTCTGTGCAGCTGCCTGAATTACTAGCCACTGATGTACCTGGCCAACTCTTCTGACAGGGGTAAGCAGGGCTATTAGAACCTCAGAGTAGAAGATAGGATATCCTAAAATAGTATTGCCAGCCTGTGGGCTAAGGAACTATTGTTGCATGGGGTTCAAGCATTGTCTTAATCTGTACAACTGTTTTTCTCGTACTTAACCAATTTAACCAATAGGTTTCAATGCTTTACCTGACAGTGTTTCAAGTTGGATGGCTACTTCTCTAGCTTTGCTGACGTTTCTGTCCAGCATAACCCCCACCCAAAATAAAAACACTTGATTGAGGTCATTCATGTGCAGTATCTGTTGGGGCTTTCAAAATGAACCTAACGATCTGAGAAGATGTCAGTGCCCATCAATGGTAAAGCAGCACACGGACAACCCGGAGACAAAATGTGCTGAGTGTCATAGCAACAGCTAGATGTTTGAAGACAAGGGAGGACATCGTATTTCTGGCTACTGAGCTAGAGAAAGTATTGTAGAAGATAGAAATCTTGCAAGGATTTGGACAGTGCCATCTGGAAAGATATGGAAGCCCAAATTAGTGAAATGTAAAATGAAACAATAAAAAATAAGATTTTCAAATGAAATAAGATAAACATGGGCAGAGAAATAGAGGTGGGAAGTGAAAGGGTTTTCAGGACACAGGGTCATTTGGTTGGACAAGGGTCTTCAACAAGAAGAAAACAAAAATTGAGCCCTAAAAAGTGCAAAAACAGCCAGTGATAGAAACCATGTTTTCAGTACCTTTGACTAAAGAAGGCACAATGACAAAAAAAAAAAAAAAAACTATGGGTTCAATTTAACTGATCACTGCATTCCTGTGCATGTATTTTTTTTAATTGGGTAAGAATAAGCAGGATTGTTATTGAGAATAAGATAATACTTGGACCCTGTGTAATACCACTCCAGTCCACAGGCAGGAAATATTGCTTTAGGATATCCTAAAATCCACCCCAAGTTTCCATTAGCTCTGTATATACTGGTCACAGCTGCAAAAGAGCACTGCCTACCCTGCCCACTATTAAAGCTCAAAGCAGTGGGCACAACTCTTCTCTCTGTTTATCCCTCCAAATGACAGTTTTCTGTCCTTTCTTTTTCCAACACACAAGTGCATGTGTGCGCGCACGCGCGCACACACACACACACACACACACACACACGCACTTCCCACTGTGCCCAGGTAGGCTGCACCAAAGTAAAACTAACCACAGCCACTTCTCAGTTGCTCCTCAGTCATGCCTAATAACCAAGCAGCATAATAGCCATGGTGCATGTAATTAATTACATGTTTGATTAGCTTTATTGTAAGTTCTATTTAATGTCAAAACTGAACTGTGCTGTGAACTTGGCCTTGGCTATCTGGAAGGCTGGGTTACTGGCAAGAGAAGGAGATGCTGGAATTTCACAGAGGCTTATCCACAGAAAACAGACAGCCAGACTGCACTGACTGGGAGGCCAAGGGTTAAGGGCAGTTTTGGGAATGGAAGCAAAGCCCAGCAGCACCAGGACAGAGAGGGGATGACAGCACAGGCAGAGTAGGAGGGAAGTCTTCCATACCAGCATCAGAGCAGGAGCAAACACAGGTTAAAGATGAGGGCAGAACTCTGGCTGAATATAGCCACAGCATCTGGGAGGATGGGGTATATTTAAAGAACTGAGAATAACACTGAATCCATGGGACAAACTTAGTAGGACATTTGAAAAGGGTTGGATGAGGCAGGAGTGCCCACAAATGATCAAAACTAGAGGAAATATGCCAGTATTCATGGCAGCATGAGTCACAGTAAACAAAAGGTGGGAACAATGCAATTATCCATCTGTGGATGGGTGGATGGATGGCTGGATAGACGGAGAAACAAAATGTGGTTCATATATACAATGGACTATGACTCAGTCTTAAAAAGTAAAGAAGTTCTGCCACCTGCAGATCATCACCCACAGTATGGACGAACCCTGAGGACATCATGCTCAGTGAAATAAGCCAGGCACAGAAGGACCAAGACTACATGATTCCATCTACATGAAGTGACCTTCCCAGAGGCAGTAGAGTGGTTGCCTGGGGTTGGGAGGTTGGTATTCAGCAGGAACAGGGCTTCTGTTATGCAGGATGACAGTGTTCTGAAGGTGGAGCTGGGGGATGGCCACACAACACTGCGAATGTGCTTGACAAGACTGAACCAAGAATCGTAAAAGCACTCAGGATGGTTGTATTACTCAGCATTCTTGTTGCTAGGACATAATACGATTAGGCAGAAAGTTAGACATCAGTAGGCTGAAGATAGGCCCCTGGGGCTTCATGAAAAGCAAAGATGTGATTTTTCTCTTTTTTCCTTTGCTTTCTTAATCATTAAGTATAAATAAAATCCAAAGAATCTTATGGTTTCAAAGGTAATGTAACCTCTTCTGAGCATGCAAATGAGGTCCATAGTCATACAGAGTCCAGATCATGGTGAGGAGCTGAGAGAATCTCAAGGATTCAAGCAAACTAAATGGAACCATTAGCGTATGGAGTAAACATAGAGCTACCTCCCTTTGATATTGGTCACCAGAGCCCATTTTTCTAGCAAAAGGACAATGACCTAAGAGGAAGGAAAGAATATTTCTTGAAAACCCACTTAATTACATAAACATAATCTAAGACTTAAATTGGTGCACCTGCCATCCTGATACTTGCTCACCTTCATGCTCAAAGGTGTATTCTCTCTATGATTCTGAAGATCTGCTGCTTCACAATAAGTCTACCTGTACTCTAGATGACAACTCAGGTGTCTTCACTAAAATCTTTGGTCAATAGCACAAAGAACTGAGATGTGAGTATTGCTAGTTATTTGCAGTGTCATGACCTGGCTCCCATGACACTACCTGATACCCACAATTTAAAGGAAGAGAGGTTTAATTTGGCTCATGGTTCCAGAAGTTTCAGTCCATGGTTGACCAGTTCCAAGGTAGAAATCACACGCAGGCCCCAGAACAGGGTCCCAACCAGGTGGCATGTTGGAGCAGCTAGAAACACCTGGGTATTGTAAGGGGCCCTATGAGAGGAGTGCCTGGAATTAGGACACAGCCCATCCCTCAACCCAGCTTCTTTGGGGCACTTAGTGCCAACCTGGATGCTGCCAGTCTGAGCTTAGTGTTCTATGTAGCCTATGAGCACTGGTAGAGCCCATCCTGCTGATGTAAAATTGAAATCTCCCCATACCAAATGATAAACATTCACAGCCACAAGCTTCCAAATAACCTGCCCCACCCCCCAGACATTCATCCTTCAGGCTCATGACTGTATGTATCTCTACTATCCAACTGCTAGTCACTTAACCCCTAGCTTGGTAGTTGCTCTGTTGTGGCTGTCTCCATATCCTGAGTCAATTCAAAATGCTGGACTTTCATGGTCATTTGTTTTTTGGTTTTTGTGGGGGTTTTTTTTTGGGGGGGTGGGTGTTGAGACAGGGTCCCACTTTGTAGTTCAGGCTGGCCTTGAACTTACTATGTAGTCCATGCTGGCAATCCTGCTGCTTCAGTCTCCCAAGTGCTGGAATGACAGGCATATACCACTGCATCTATCTTCCATGATAATTTTAACTTTAAGGAAGAACCGAAAGTTTCATAGTACCATATTTGACAAACAAAGTGGATGAGGACACACTAGCATGTTATAAGCTTGATTTTCTGTTGGATGGCACACAGCAGCATTCACTATATTTTTTAATCACACCTCATAAATATACTTAAGGAAAGGATTTCCAGAAGTGATGCAGAAAGTGATAAGAACAATGGGATACGCATGGTCAAACTGAGGGAGAATATTCTGAGGGGGCTTAAATGCAATAAATAACTTACCTATTCACCATACGTTTAGATCACCCCTCAAACATATAATCAATAAGTTTGTATTCAAGGTAAGTAAGATGAGAAGTCATTCTATTTAAGTAGCAAAACACAAAAAAGAGAAGCAAGAGCAGACACCAGAATAAACAAACCAGCAGAGTCCGTATGTATTAAAGCCATGCAAAAGAACTCTGTGCTTATATGTAAAATAGAATTAGGCTGTCATCTCAGAAACAATTAGCAAAACTTGCCCCTTCATAAGTGATAGAATGAAGGCATGATGAATGAGAATGACCTTCTATGAAATATACTGTCCTGCACACTAAGGGATATCCCTAAGTTTCATCCACTTATTACCCAGATGGCCCTTCCCGTGACAAGGAGGACTGTCCCCATGAGTCTCCCATATTCCACCAGGAAGGCAGCACCAGACCCACTGTGAATTCCACCTACACAGACACCAGAGAATCTGATGTCCCCACCCCTCTCATGTCAGGGCCGTTTGAAGACCTTGAAATGGAGAGGAACCCTGCCTTCTCTCCTGCGCTGGATGTCAAAAGAAAAAGGAAAGGAAAAAGGCCTGAATCAGAGGTTAGGTTTTAAGTGTGAGTCACTTAGAAAGTAGTACAGCTGGTAGCAGGCTGAAGTCAGCTCATAGGAGTTGACTTTTGCCTCTCCTCCCAACTTCTCAGTCAGTGACAGCAAGTGAGACCCATGGAATCAGCCTTGATGGAAGTATGGACACCAAGGACATCCAGAAACCTTTGAGAGCCTGTTCAACATTACCAGCAAGCACACCAGCAGGTACAGCTGTAACGTGAACAGAAGAGAAAAAGAATTTTCAGAAGAGGATGAATACAGCGTCAGACAGCTGGAATTTAAGGATGACAAAGTTTAATGGTCAATCTACAATTAACTTAGGTACAGATGTTGGCGCTGGACTGTTGTCATTTTCTTCAGTTCTAGAGAATGGAATGGCCCAGTGCTTGGAAAAATGGGTGACAGAAGTCTGGCTCCTAACAAGAAGAGGTGTCTGGAGGCAGCTGGGTCAGGGGTGGGAGGGTTGCTATGGTTTGAATAAAAGACCCCAAAGGCCCATGTATTAAAAGTTTAGTTGCCAGCTTGTGGTGCTTTGGAGGTGGTGAAATCTTTAGGAAGCAGGGCCTGGTAGGAGAAAGAAAGGTCACTGGGGATGTGACCTTGAAAGAGAGAATGGAAGCCTGTCCATTACTGTCTCTCTTTGCTTCTCTGCTGCCATGATGGTGAGCAGCCCTCTCCGCATGTGTTCCCACCATGATTTGCTGCCTTACCACAAGCCCAGGATCAAAGAGCCAACTGACCATGGACTGACACATCCAAACTATGAGCCAAGATAAGCCTTTCCTCTTTGTCAGTTGGTATATCTCAGGTAATTATCAGGTATGTGCAGCTGACTAACAGCAAAGATGAACCAGACCACATCCTCATGTTAATGAAAATAACATACTCTCTTCTTGACCAAAGTCCAGACAGGCATCACTGAGCCCTTTCTTCAACTAGGCCTCAATTTTAGAAGGTAAAACCTGCAGAGTCTACATAAATGATGCCAACCATATCCCCAACCCTACCTGAAAGGCTTCAAAGTCAGATGTAGTGGCACATGTCAGTAATCTCAACACGCTGGAAAGTCAGAGCAGGAAGATCACAAGTTCAAGTCTCGTACAGGCAATTTAGAAAGACCCTGTCTCAAAATAAAGAAGGGTTGAGGGTATAGCTTAGTGTGAAGGTCCTGGGTTCAATCCCAAGTACCAAAAAAAAAACAAAAAAAGACTTTAGCAAACACTAACAAACTCGGACTGCATCCTAACATGGCTCTAGTGCCCCCTAAAGTACCTTCCTGAGTTAGCCCAATATTGCCAGAGAATTGAACTTGTCCCAAACTCAAAACTGGAGACAGACAGAGGGCCCTGAACCCTTACCCCCAGCTATACCAGGAAGCTTGGAGTATAAAACCTTTCTCTCCCTTTTCCAGTGCTGATCTCCATCACTGAGAATGTCTTCTCGGGGACCTGCATGACTTCTCTTTGAATCACGAACATTCAGGGCAATAAGGCCTCTTCCCTCCCATGCAGTAGGCATCACACCACAAGGTCCTGTAGTGAAAGTGAGAACTTCACATCTTCTCTATTGGAGCCCAACTCACTCTCTGTCTCTTCATCAGAGCACCCGTCCACTCTGCATAGATCTGAGGTGACTAAGTCCACACTTCAGCATCTTCCCTCCATGATGGTTCTCAGTGAATAAAGCCCATTCTGACATCTGGAACTGGTATCCAGCTTGATCTCCAACAGATGCCTAATCTTCACCATGCTCTTGTTTTGTGGTTCTTTTTTTCTTTCCGTGGTGCTCTTAAATCATGCCTGGCACACAGCAGGCTCTTAGAGTCATTCTTCTGATGACTGCCCTGGGTATTTACAGAGTCCATGGATGGAGAGAACCCTGCATACCAGCCACCTCAACTGTCACCTCTCCACCATCAGCCCCTTCCAGGCTAGGCAGCATCCCAGCAGCAGTGAGGCTCCCCCTGGACCAATCTAGGCACCCCACACCCCAGAACTGAGTGGCCCACACTGGAGCAGATCCATAATGAAGTTCCTTCCCTCTGCCCATTTGTCATCCTCTTGGACTGGGCTCACTTACCCACTTACCACTGGGAGAATATTAAGCTAATAGGAACACATTAAGTGATGGTGTAAATTAAAAGCCAAATCATTCTATAATCAAATAGTCATTATTCCAAAAAGAATTACTCACTGGGAACACTTTTATCAGTATTTATTGCCCTATTATATTATAATGGGCTATTTAATAATAAAAAAAATACATTATATTGATTAGAACCTAGCATTGGATTCAGACAAAACTGCAGAGGTCCTGTGTATATTTCCATTCATCCTATAATTTATTCCCTGCTGCCCTGCTTTATTTTGCCTAGATGTATGGGAACAGTTAAGGACATGCAGATATATCACCTCCCTGCAGGAGACAGTGCCCCAGGGCTCAATGAACCCATTTGGGCTTCAGTATTAGTTTTACTATGTCCATAGATATCAAGTATTACTTTTAAATATGTACACTGTGTTCCAGAGTTGGGAACACACAGCCTTCACCTGCAGCCCATCAGTGAGGAAAGACCATTCAGGACACCCTGACTGTCACTAGGAAGGAACAAGCTATAGGAAGCAGAGGCAGGACAGGAAGTGAGGAGCATCCAGGGGGAGAAAACAAAGGACAAGAGACAGGAAAGAGGCCCAGTACAAAGGAAAAAATGGAAAGGGGACGTGAACAGAAGACACAGGACAGAGAAGAAACTAAATTGCTGAGTGGTGTTTTTAAAAGGTTGTCGGTGTGCTATACGTCAATAAAACAATACCCTTTGAGGTTATCTTCACTATTAGAGGAAAATCAGAACACTACCAGTTTTCTACAGGTTAACCTTTCATTGCACAGTATTGTTAAGTATCTGAATCTCAATCAATTGTAAGCCAAACACACCTTCCTCAAGAGAGTCTAGTTCCTGTAATCAAGCCAAAGTCACTGAGTCTCTGAAGCCGGAAGACATGGCAGAGGGCCCTGCTGATGCAAAGGGCCATTGTTCATCATCACATTCCCTCAGGAGAGGAAGGGAGGGTCAGTGTCACCCTGCATGGGGTCACTGCACTATCCAGGGCAGTAGCTGGGCCAACCTAGCATCCCTCAGGACAGCCCCTCTCTGCAAAGACAGCCAACCCCATACCAGACCAGCTGCCAGAAGACAAGCATCCATCTCTCTCTGTCTCCATGGATGCCTTTGATGATGAGGTGGCTCGGGCAGAGTAGGACACAGGTCATGGAAAACTCTTCTCCTCACTGTCACATGGATAAGGGAGGGGCTGAGGCAGCAGTCATGTCCCCAAGGTCACAAGGTTCCATCACAGAGATATCCCTTTACAGGATAGTTCTACAGGCTCCCAATAAGGGAACCTCCCCTGTGTCTATGACTGTGAATGAGTCACTTGCTTCTGCCTTGGCCCTGATTTCTCCAATTCCTAGATCAGTGATGGAGAACCATTTAGAGTTTCAGAGTTCTCAATATCACACAGCCGGCTGCAGCATAAAAGCCGCAGGTTCACCACCACTGCCCTAGATGAATATCACATTTCTCTGGACACTTCAGACACAGTTCCACATATAGCACCATCAAGAAATAAAACACTGCAACTGTTCCAAAGAACAATTCTTTGGAACCCTCCCATCACTGTGAAGGGCCTTGGCTCACCCTCAGAATGCAACAGCCACTGTTACCTCCCCCCCTTCAGTCTTGCAGCCTCCACTAATCCATCCTCCAACATTACCCCATGGCCCTGGGCCTCCTTCACTTCCATCAAAATGAGCTTCTTTTTCTCTGGATTTCTCTTCTTCCACTCTCCTTTTCCCTCTGGTTCTTCCTTGCCTTCTGTTACTTTAAATTGACTTGTTGGGACATCTGAAAAGATAGCAGAGTAGTAAGCAGCAGAGAAAACAGCCTCTCTGAGAGACACCATCTAGACATGGGAATATACCATCTTGAGGAAGACAAAAATGAGGGAAGTGAGACCCAGGAAGAGTCTGAAGTCTGAACTGAAGCCCACAGAGAGAGTGAAAAGAAAAACTTCAATGAAGAAGGCGGTAGCTGGCAGTGCCTTCACCCGGAGCCAGACTCACTGTGTGAGGAGAGCTGTTGGAACCTGGGGACACACAGTCATAGTGTCAGTGGCAGCTGGCAACCCTGGAGGCCTCTGAGGAGTGATTTGGCAGTGGAGGGGAGCAGTAGGCACAGAGGACTATGCTGGCTGGCAGTGAGTCCAGGGTCCTCCCACGGGAGGGAGTGATTGGCCTGGAGCCATTTTGGAGTCAGGCTGGATAAGCCTGGAGTCAGAACTGTTGCCAGCTTCCTCCAGCTGCTCCTAGCTGGGCACAGACTCGTGGAAATTGCTTGGACTGTGGCAAACCCAATGAGTCTGGTCTCGGGGCAAGCCTACTAAGATTGTCTTCTACTCTGTCATAAAGCAACTGCTGGTTTGCAGGGATACAGTGCCATGATTTAGGTTGCTGTCCCCACAGGCTGTCTACTAGGGAAAACAGAGAGAAGCCTGGAAGTGGACTTTTTTTATTTCTTATTTGTTTGTTTTATTTAGTTGTTTTTTGTTGTTGTTGAGTTTGGTTGTTTTGTTTTTGTTTTTGTTTTTGTTTTTTTGAGTGTGAGTTTGATTTCTGGGTGTGGTTTGGTTCTGTTCTAACTTTTGTCTTTTTTGTTTATTTGTTTTTTGGTACAAGGAATTGAACTTACAACCTTGTGCCTGCCAAGCAGGCACTTACGCCACTGAACCAAATCCCTGGCCCTATTTTTTGAGACAGGATCTCACTATGCAGTACAAGCTGACCTTGAACTCACTTTGTAGCCCAGGCTCCTCTCAAACTCACAACGATCCTCCTGCCTCAGCCTCCCAAATACTGGGATTAAAGGCATGCACCACCACGCCCGGCTCCCTTTTGTCTCTTTTAGCTCTCTTTTCCTTCAGTCTTCTGCATCTGTTTCCCCAAGTTGGTGGGACCCCTCTTTGTCCTCTAGCATGCTTGTGATCTCTTTCTCCTTTCCCACTTCTCTGTCTTCTCCTTAATCCATTTTGGGTCCTGACCCTTGAGGAAAGAATTGACATATTGTGGACTTGTGTATTGTATATAAATGTTTTGCATTCTGTTGTATGGTCAGTTTATATGGTTGAGGGTTGCAAATCAGGGTTTGGCTCAGTTTATTATTTTGTTAGCTATGTTTCATTTTATAGGTGCCACTGCAGCCAAAATTAACACAATTGTTCTGGATAGCTGTTGACCCTGATGGTCTAGGACTGAGATTGACTGGGGGTCACAGAGAGTGCTGAGGCATGGTGCCAACGACCCAGAGACTGGGTTAGGCAAGCAATAACTTCTCATCTCTAACAAACTGAGGAGGTGGGATCTTCCAACAGACTCAGAGCCCAGGAACCAGCTACACCTGGAAGATACCTCAGAGAAGTTATCATCACCTGGATGTCCTTAATACCACCAATAAAGCAACCCACCACAGGCAACTAACAAGTATCACTCTAGGAATTAAACCAAGAAAGAAAAGAAATAAGAAGACACTTAAATGGGATACAACCTCAGACACCCAGTTCACCAAAGGCAAACCCAGGGTGCAATGAGGCTGGAAATTCTGACAACCCCTTACCAGGTCTCTCCAATGTGGTAACAAGGCAATTGAATGAGGGTCAGGAAAAAATGAAATCAGAAATAATCTCTCAAATAACTACAGAGATTACCAAAATACACAACATGCTTCATGATGTTAGAGCAGACACAGACAAAAAAATAAATGAGCTTAAGCAAATTATAGAAGTGCAACATAGGAAAGAAATGGATTCCATAAAGCAAATTCAAGCAGCTATTCAGGAGAATAAAAACTTCATTGAAAGTATTCAAAGCAGATTAGGCCAATATGAGGACAGAATCTCAGATATTGAAGACAGGCTCGCAGTTAGTGACCAGGAAAAGAAAGATTTCTCAAAACTAGAAAGGGGACATGAGAAATCAATCCAGCAGCTGCTTGATGAGGCAAAGAAGAATAACTTAAGATTAATGGGAGTCAATGAACAAGCAGGAGATACCACAAATGACATTAAAAACATCCTCACAGATATCATGACAAAACTTTCCTGGTAGAGAAAAAGAATTTGACATACAAATAAGTGAGACATATAGAACTCCAATTAGTAATGATAAAAAACAAAAAGCTACTTCCAGGCATATCATAGTCAACATTCCAGAAATTCAACACAAGAATAAAATCTTAAAAGCTGTTAAGGAAAAGAAACAAATCACTTATAAAGGAAAACCCATCAGAATTACAGCTAAATTCTCAGTCCAAACTCTCAAGTCAAGGAGAGCTTGGAGTGAAGTATTCCAAGTTATAAAGGAAAACAGCTTTCAACACAGATTGATGTATCCCACAAAACTATCTTTCAAAATAGATGGAGGAATAAAATACTTCCATGACAAAGAACATCTGAGGAAATTCATGACCACTAAACCAGCACTCCAAAATGTTCTGAAGGATATTTTAGAAAGAGATAATAAGGACTACAGCTCCATGAACCCCAATGGAAGGAATCCACCAGGAAAGGCAAACAATTAGGTGGAAGCAAAAAAGAAAAAAAGGAGGGAGCCAATAATAGAAAAATAACATGATAAGGATAAGTCAATACACATCAGTTTTAACCATTAATCTTAATGGTCTCAATTCACCAATCAAAAGACACAGACTGGCAGAATGGATCATGAAGCAATATCCAACAATATGCTACATACAAGAAACACATTTAATTCAAAAATAAATTCATAGACTGAAAATGAAAGGATGGAAAACAATACTTCATGCAACAGGAATTCAGAAAAAAGCAGGAGTTGCTATTCTATTTGCAGATATTTCAAGCCAAGACTAATTAAGAGAGACAAAGAAGGTCACTATATCTTAGTAAAGGGAACAATCCAAGAGGAAGAGATAACAATCATAAATATATATGCAGAAAATATTAGTGCACCCACTTACATAAAACAATCATTAATGGACATGAAAAATCAAATAAGCCTTAATACAATTTTAGTGGGAGACCTCAATACCCCGCTGTCACAAAAAGACAGATCAACAGGACAAAAAAATAAATAATGAAATAATAGAACTAAATCAAACTTCTGAGCAAATGGACTTAGTAGATGTTTATAGAGTGTTTCACCCCACAACATCAGAATACACATTCTGCTCAGCACACACATTTAATTCAAAAATAAATCAGAATACACATTCTGCTCAGCAAACACATTTAATTCAAAAATAAATGGGACATTCTCCAAAATAGACCATATACTGGCTCATAGAACATGCTTAAGTAAATGTAAAGGAATTGAAATTATCCAATGCATACTATCAGACCACAGTGCAATGAAATTGGAAATCCATGCCAAAGGAAACCACAAGAACTTCATAAACACATGGAAATGAAATAGCACCCTACTGAACAATCAGTGTGTCACAGATGAAATTAAAGAAGGAATTAGGCAGTTTTTACAGTTGAATGATAATGACAATGCAACATACCAGAACTTGAGGGACATAATAAAAACAGTCTTAAGAGGGAAGTTTATAGCAGTAAATACCCCATATTAGGAAAACAGAGCAAATTCACATAAACAACTTAATGTTGAACCTCAAACTTCTAGAAAAAGAAGAACAGGCTAAACCAAAAGCTCATACAAGGGAGGAAATTATAAAGATCAGAGCAGAAATTAACACACTGGAGACTAAAAGGCAATACAAAGAATCAATGAATCGAAGAATTGGTTCTTTGAAAGATTAAATAAAATTGACAAACCATTGGCCAACCTTATCAAAAAAATGAAAGAAAAGACTCAAATTCATGCAATTAGGAATGAAAAGGATGAAAATCACAACAGACCCTGTAAAAATCCAGAAAATCATCTATACCTACTTTGAAAACTTGTATTCTAATAAGATGGAAAATACAGAAGAAACGGACAGATTCCTAGAATCATATGAATTACCAAACCTGAATCGAGAAGATATAAAAATCCTAAACAACCTAATATCAACAAATGAAATTAAAGATGTAATTAAAAACCTATCAACAAAGAAAAGCACAGGCCCTGATGGATTCACTGCTGAATTCTACAAGAAATTTAGTGAAGACCTAACACCATTCCTTCTCAAACTCTTTAATGAGGTTGAAAGGGAAGCAATACTTCCAAATTCATTCCTCAAATCAAAGCAAGCATTACTCTGATTCCAAAATCAGAGAAGGACCCAACTAAGAAAGAGAATTACAGGTCAATCTCCCTAATGAACATTGATGCAAAAATCCTCAGTAAGATACTGGCAAACAAACCGCAGCAAATCATCAAAGAGATTGTACAGCATGATATACACGTATAACTGTATGAATGCATAAGTATGCGAGATACAAAACTATACTACTAATTCTCTGTTAGTTCATCAGAAAGAATAGTTTGCGTTGTCATTGTTTGATTGTCTGATCATTTTTATGCCTAGATTTCATAACTTGAACAACTACTTCTAAGATAACAATATGTAGTATATTGACTAGTATTGATTCCTTACTTTTTTTTTGAAATTCTATATTACTTCTATCTTTTTATCTGTTTTGCTTTTTTTAAATAAAAAAAAA
>RJWM01009885.1:0-10414 GCA_004363535.1 Dasyprocta punctata | reverse complement strand
TGAGAAGATATAAAAATCCTAAACAACCTAATATCAACAAATGAAATTAAAGATGTAATTAAAAACCTATCAACAAAGAAAAGCACAGGCCCTGATGGATTCACTGCTGAATTCTACAAGAAATTTAGTGAAGACCTAACACCATTCCTTCTCAAACTCTTTAATGAAGTTGAAAGGGAAGCAATACTTCCAAATTCATTCCTCAAATCAAAGCAAGCATTACTCTGATTCCAAAATCAGAGAAGGACCCAACTAAAAAAGAGAATTACAGGTCAATCTCCCTAATGAACATTGATGCAAAAATCCTCAATAAGATACTGGAAAACAAACCGCAGCAAATCATCAAAGAGATTGTACAGCATGATATACACGTATAACTGTATGAATGCATAAGTATGCAAGATACAAAACTATACTACTAATTCTCTGTTAGTTCATCAGAAAGAATAGTTTGCGTTGTCATTGTTTGTCTGATCATTTTTATGCCTAGATTTCATAACTTGAACAACTACTTCTAAGATAACAATATGTAATATATTGACTAGTATTGATTCCTTACTTTTTTTTTGAAATTCTATATTACTTCTATCTTTTTATCTGTTTTGCTTTTTTTAAATAAAAAAAAAGATTTAACACCATGATCAAGTGGGATTCATCCCAGGAATGCAGGGATGGTTCAACATATGTAAATCCATAGATGCAATACATCATATTAACAGAGCCAAGGATAAAAATCATATGATTATCTCAATAGATGCATAAAAAGCTTCTGACAAAGTCCAGCACCTATTCATGATAAAAACTTCACAGAAAATTGGAATAGATGGTCTCTATCTCAATCTTATAAAAAGCCATCTATGAAGAACCAACAGCCAACATCATACTAAATAGAAAAAAAACTGAAAGCTTTCACTCTAACATCAGAGACAAGACAAGGATGACCAGTCTCTCCACTCTTATTTAACATGGTCCTAGAATTTTAGCCAGAGCAATTAGACAAGCGAAAGAAATAAAAGGAATAAAGATAGGAAAGGAAGAAGTTAAATTATCATTATTTGCAGATGATATGATACTTTACCTGGAATATCTCAAAAACTCCACCAAAAGACTTCTAGATTTAATAACCAGATTTAGTAATGTAACTGGTTACAAAGTCAATACTCAAAAATCAATAGCCGTCATGTTCATGAATAACAAACTCGCTGAGAGAGAAATCAGGGAAACAGTACCTTTTACAATAGCATCCAAAAAAATGAAATACTTAGGAATCAATCTAACATAAGATGTAAAAGACCTCTATACTAAAAACCATAGTACTCTGAAAAGGGAGATTGAAGAGGATATTAGAAAATGGAGCGACATCTCATCCTCTTGGGTAGGAAAAATCAATATAGTGAAAATGGCCATATTTCCAAAACTGTTACACAAATTCAATGCAATCCCAATCAAAATTCCAATAGCATGTCTTACAGAATTAGAGAAAACAATCCTCAAATTCATCTGGAACCAGAAGAGAGCTACAATAGCAAAAGCAATCCTGGGAAACAAAGACAAAACAGGGAGCATCACAATTCCTGACTTGAAATTATGCTATAAAGCTACTGTGATAAAAACAGTGTGGTACTGGTAAAAAAAAAAAAAAGACCTGAAGATCAATGGAACAGATTAGAAGATGCAGAAACCACTGCAGACTCACTAAACTACTTTATCTTTGACAAAGATGCCAAACACATTCATTGGAAGAAAGACAGCCTCTTTAATAAATGATGTTGGGAAAACTGACTTTCCACATGCTGAAGATTAAAATTGAACCCATACCTTTCACCATGCACTAAGCTAAAATCTGAATGTATTAAAGATCTCAATTTTAAAACAGAAACACTAAATTTCCTGGAAGTTAGAGCAGGTAAAACTCTTGAAGACATTGGTGTAGGCAAAGACTTTATGAATAAAAGACAGATTGCACAGGAACTATCACAAAGAATCAACAAATAGGATATCATTCTATTGAAAAGTTTTTGCACAGCAAGAGAAACCACCAACAGAGTGAAGAGAAACCCACAATGTGGGAAAAATGCTTGCCAGCTGTCCCTCAGATAAAGGATTACTATAAAGAACATATAAAGAACTTTAAAAAAAATCAGTCCTCCAAGATTTAAAAACCCAATCCATAAATGGGCATCTGAGGTGAACACACACTTTTCAGATGAAGAAGTACAAACAGCAAATAAATACATGAAAAAATGTTCAACACCACTGGTCATTTGAGAGATGCAAATGAAGACTAAACTGAGATTCCACCTCACCCCAGAAAGAATGGCTAGTATTAAAAAGCCAACTAATAACAAATGCTGGAGGGGCTGTGGACAAAAAGGAACCCTTCTCCACTGTTGGTGTGAAGGTAGGCTGGTGCAACCACTATGGAAATCAGTGTGGAGATTCCTCAAAAACCTAGGATCAGAGGTCCCATTTGACTCAGTTATTCCCCTCCTGGGTATCTTCCCAAAAGAACTAAAAACATCGTATCACAGCAATACATGTGCACCTATGTTTATAGCAGCACAGTTCATAATAGCCAGATCTTGGAAACAACCTAAATGCCCATCGACAGAAGAATGGACAAAAAAGTGTGGTATTTCTATATAATGGAATACTACTCAGCTATAAAGAATGATAAACTGAATACCTTCATACTTAAATGACTGCACCTTGAGAATATACTTATCAGTGAAATAAATAAGTCACACATATGTAAGCATTGTATCATTGTGCTTGTGTGACAAACTGAAGGAAAAACTATGTATATATTTATGCATGTGTATATAAAAATAGTTAAGATAGTTAAAGAAAAAAATAATTCACTGAGATTTTGATAGATATTGAGGTGAATCTATAGATAAATTTAGGGAGAATAAATGTTTTGATATTTGTCCAATTCACATACATAGTCTCTCTTCACTTATATAGGTTGCATTTGAGTACTTTTGATCAGTTTTTATAGTTTTTAGGATACAGATAGTGAGTGCATTTTGGTAGATTTATACAGTGATGTTACTTTAAGCGTTTTTGTGATGTTGTAATTGTGCCTTTACAATTTTACTTTTAACTGTTCATTGCTTGTATATAGGCCAACACTAGATTTCTGTGTATGGCTTTGTGACCTTGTACCATGACCTTGCTAAACCTGCTTGTCTGTTTTATTGTGTTTTGTTTTGTTTTGTTTGTAGATTCTTTGTGAAATAAAAAAAATATTGTAGCCGGGCGTGGCGGCGCACATCTTTAATCCCAGCACTCAGGAGGCTGAGGTAGGAGGAGCGTTGTGAGTTCAAGGCTGGCTTGGGCTACAACGTGAGCGCAAGGCCGGCCTGAGCTACATAGTGTGACCCTGCTTCAAAAAGACCAGGGCCAGGAGTTTGGCTCAGTGACTTAAGCACCTGTCTGACAGTCGCGAGGTTGTGAGTTCAATCCCGGTGCCGGAAAAAAAAGTGTTAAAGACTCAAAAAAATAAAATAAATTGATTTTTACTATAGAAATAAAGATATGTTTTGACCATTTTTATACTAAAATTTTTGTTAAAAATGTAGAAGTTTTTAGTGTTGAGAACAAGGAGGGAACATGTGCTAGTGTCATCACTTGGTAAAACATTTATAAGGTCTTTTTGCATGCAAAATAACTCAATTTATCTTATAAACAATGCACTTTGTGTGTATTCATTCCTCAACCAAAGAGAAGTCTGGACTCCAGCTACTGAAAATCACTTCAAAAGTGTCACTGTTGTGTATGAATGCGTCTGTTACGGTTTATATTTAGATGTCCTCTCAACACCTCATGTAGTCACAGATGGGGCTTTTAGGAAGTGGCTAGATCATGGGTGTGTGATAATGGATTAGTCCACTGATTGGTTTAGCATAGATCTGGGTGGAGATGATGGAGTTACTAAAGAGGGAAGACCCATCCAGAGTGTGGGTGGCACCAACCAGTAGGGTTGTGGCCTAGATGAAATAAAAACAGAAAGAAAAAGCAAATCTTGCTGCTTCGTGCCTACTATTCCATTGACTCTTTTTCCTCTGTGATGTCCCTCTGCCATGCTGCCCTACTTTGGAGCCAACCAACTGTGAGCTGAATCCTCTACAAACTGTGAGCCAAAATAAACCTCTCCTTCTTTAAATAGTGGGTGTTGGGTGTTATGACCCGGTGATGAGAAAGTAACTAAGACACATTTTGATACCAGAAAAGTGGAGTCATTGCTGTGATTCTACCTGTTTCTGTGGCTGAGAAGCCTTTGGTACTGGTTTGTGGGAAGAGTTTGGAAAGGTATGAAGATGCTAGCTGAAGAAATAGCCCTAGTATCCTGTGAGCTGAGCTGGAGGAAGATTCTATTCAAATCCCAGAAGACCAGAATGCTGATAGAAATGCAGCTGGTAAAGACCAGGCTCAGGAGGTTTCAGTTGGGAACAAAGACTACATTGGCAGTTGCACCAGGCCATGTGTGTTAAGATATGTGCAGAATATTTGTCTATGTTTTGCCTATATCCAGAGACATGGTGGGAGATCAAGGGTGTTGGACTAATGACTATGACAACATCTATCAGATACTTGGATTGCCTGCTGTTGAGACCAAAGTTTATTAGGGGAGAAGAGAGTAAGAAGTCACCAAGAAGGAAGCCCTCCCTGTAAATCAGCACCATGCGCAGGCCACTGAGGGGACAGCCAGACCCCAGCCTTTTCTCGTGAGTCAGTGCCATACACGGACTGCAGGGGAAGAGGGCAAGAAGTCACCAAGAAGCTAAGACCTCCCTGTGAACCAGCACCATGCATTGGCCACCACCACCGAGGGGGAACAGCCAGACCCCAGTCTTTTCCCATGAGTCAATGCTATTCACAGACTTCAGGGGAAGAGAACAAGAAGTCAATAAGAAGCAAGCCCTCCCTGTGAATCAGCGCCATGCACAGGCCACTGAGGGGACAGCCAGATGCCAGCCCCTTCCAGCATGCAGGCTGGGAAACAAGAGCCAACCATCCCCTGCCCAGTAAATGACCAGGTGATCCAGAGAAACACAGGCTGAAATGATAGCTATTGAGGTAAAATGCAATTTAATGCTTGTAGTGTCTAGTGTTTCACTGACTTTGCAGGTCTAAAGTTGGTAGTCTGATCATCTGTTCAAGGGATAACAATACACAATGTAGCATCTATGGGAGATCTCCTTCTGAAGGTGGTAGCCATTTTCAATTCCCTATTATCTTGTTTTGAAGTCCTGTATCATTTTCATTGTTTTGTTGGGTTGGGTTTTATTCTGTTTTGTTTTGTTGGATTTTATTATATACAATGGCATGGGCAGCTGTTTCAAACATAATGGGATATATTATGCTAGCCATTTTGGTTTTACTATTGTCTTGTTTTAAAATCCTTTATTGCATTCATTGTTTTGTTTTTACTGGTTCTATTCTGTTCTGTTTTGTTTGATTTTTACTATGTCTGAAGGTATGGGCAGCTGTTTTGAAGACAAGAGGCATTATGGTACCCATTGTTGATTTTGTATTGTTTTGAAGTACTGTATCACTTACACTGGTTTGTTTTGATTGGTTCTAATCCATTTTGCTTGATTTTATTCTCTTTAACATAAAAATAAAGATAAACAAAAAATAAAGTTTATTAGAGAACTATTTTCTTCTATGGCAGCAATAAAAACGCCTAGAAGACTCTTCATGTCTTTAGGAAAGTCTAACTAATTTCATGACAATGAATACAAGAAAATTAAGCAAAGTTGCTGTAGAAAAAGAGTAATCAAATCCATTAACAGAAAATAACATTAACCAAATGCATGTTGCCATGGAACAGTGAAAGATGGAAGTTAGTATTACACACATTTATCTTTTTTAATCTTATGAATTGTTTCTGTTTAAGGATAGCACCAAGCAGATCTACAATAACTCAGGAAAGAACAAGGTGATGAGAAAAAGTGGACAAACTCAAAACTACATCAAGGAAAGACAGAAATCCATCACAGAAATTAAGGTGAACTGGGAGTGAGAACAGGCCACACCACTGACATACGCACTATGCGATTCAGAGGACAAAAGACAGACAAGTAAGCAGAAAATGATTGTGAAAAGGCTAGGGAAAATATGACATATGTAGAAAATAGGAAAAAGCAAGTTAATGCCTATATAATTGGGGTTTAAAAATAAAATCAAAATAATGGAGCAAATTAAACTGATAATGGAAGAATTCTTCCTTGAAATGAAGATTTGTATGTACACACTTGAAAGGAATCCAATGTACCAGGGAAAATTAGTCTGGAATTCTTGACCCTGTGATGTATGCTATTAAAGCTATTGAACTCTAAAGATTAAAAAAAGAAGAAGAACCCTTTGTGATGCCTGACAAAAAAGATAAAGCTGCTTGCAAGGGGAGGACGTCAGGCTTGCTCAGCAAAACTCAATGCCAGAAGACAGTGTAATGATACATGCAGGTCCTCAAGTAGAGAGTGAGAAGCTGAGTATTTGATATCTAGCCAAATATTCCTCATCCACAAAGACTGCAGACAAATCTTTAACCAGAAAACATGCAAGTACCATTGCTTTTCTGCATGTCCCTTAGAGAAGCTGCTAGAGTTTGAATTCCAGCTCACCTAAGATTGGTTTGGAAAACTAAACCAAAGAGACAAACTAAGGGCCTTGACAACATATAAAGTCTAAAGCAAACATGAGAGTTAGTGATAGAGCAGACATAAATGTTCTGTGCCCAACAATGTATAAGTGATGTAATATAAAGGAAAACAAAGGAGAGGAAGAGAAAAAAAAGTAGAAGATAGGAAAAGTACACTACTGGTCACCTCAGCTGTAATAATTGTCATACAAAGAATATCACTTTAAGCTAACCCATCACTAGGTACATTATGTACATAGCTATAATCCCAGCTACTTGGGAACTCTAGGCAGGAGGATCACAAATTACCTGGGGAATTTATCAAGAATGTGTCTCTAAGTAAATAAACAGGGTTGGAGGTAAAGTATAGCTCAGGGGTAAAGCGCTTGCCTTCCATGTATATATTTCTACCCCTAATACTGCAGGAAAAATAACAAATACATGAATAAAGCTAACATATAAAGTCACAAAAAAAAACAAGAATAAACACTAACAAGGATTCATTACCTGTAGTTTGGTGGTAAGGGAGGAGAACTGGAATAAGCAATGTGGTAAGTAAGAAACAAGAAATTGAGAGACTTAATGTGGCATTTGAAGTTATCCTCATAAACACAACCACTTGAACAAATAAAAAACTTGTTGGTAGAACTTCACACAACATGAAAGCATACGCCACATGGAAAAAACATACAAATAAATAAACTGACATCGTATTGCAGTGGAAAATACTCGGTAATAATAAAGAGCAAATATGCGACAAATATCTGACTCTCAGACATTACGCTGAGCAAAGTCAGACACAAAATAGTGTGTGTTCCACTCACATGCCTTTCTTCCACAGCTGATCTGTGTGTACAACTACTCTAAGGTGGAAAAGAAATGAATGATTGTTCTCAGATGGGAGAAGCAGGTATTGTTTGAGAAAGGCCACAGGAGCTTTGGGTGAGTGAGAAATGGTTTACATCATGACAAGGATGGGGGCTTCATGGATGTGTCCATTTGTGAAAGCTACAAACCTAAATTCTGATGCAACTTGTGTAACATGTACAGTGTGTTTCCAAACCCTATCACCCTTCATGAAATGCCACCCACAGAACCTCCTTCTCTGACGCTTCCAGCTCAATGCAATACCCCAGAGAGGGGCAGCACCAAAAGCCACTAGCAGTTACTTCCATCTTAACACAAAAGCACACATAGTCCTTTGTGATAGCAAGAGTGGCCCAAAGGCAGATTTTAAAGAGGGAAAATTTAGGCAGAGAGCTTTCAGTGACAAAGTGAGTCCTTCCTGCACCCAAATGTCAGCCTCCTCACTCTTCCACGCTGACCCTCTCAGAGGGATCTGAACATGTAAGCCAAAGTCTCGTGCCCACAGTCCATTGATTTACCCAGCACCCAAGCATCTGTTCATTCATTCAGCTTTTGTTGACCATCAAACACTCTTGTGCCTGCAATGTGCTGGCTTTGTCATGAGGAATGGAAATCAATGGCCACAGTGGCAGATACAGCTGTCCGCTTAGTGGGATTTACAATGAAGCAGGGAGGGGCAGTGGAAGACAATAATCATCCACATAAATACAGATTGCAGTGGTGACAAGTGCTGTCAAATAGGCTGTGTAATCTGAAAGCTATAGAAAGAAAACATGCCTGACAGTGGAAGGAACAATATAAGCTGCTGGAGCAGGTCCTTCTGACTGCACCATCCCAAGGTGTAGAGCTTGACTTAGGTTTGTCAACTAAGCATTGGTTGTAAAGCTCATGACCAAAAGTGTGACCACTGTGGCTGCTTGTGCAGTGCATCTTGATTGTCAACGTGATTGGCTTGACAGCCACCTAGGAGATTGGTAAAGCATACTTTGGGTATATCTGTGCAGGACCTGGGTACATGATCTTGGTACCCTATCTGGTCCCTGATCACTTCCTCTCAGACTCTTCCCCTGATCTCTGCTCCCCAAATGCACTGGTGACATCTCTCAAGACCCCAACACTGTCACCAAGCAACTCGGCTCTGCATCCTCCATACTCTGTGGCCCCCACCACCAAGATCCTAGTGTCCAGGAGCAGGAATGCAGTTAGCCTGATACAGAAATGATGCTTTCTCCCAAGCAGTCAGCACCAGCAGGTAAGTATGTAGAAGGACAAGAAACCATGAGCCTGTCTCATGGATTGGGGCAGTTTCCTAAGAATATATAATTGTGGGAAGCCAATGAGGACCCCCTAGGGTCTGACACACCCTACACAAAGGCTCAGTTGAGGGCCTGCCTTGCATCAGAACTACCATTGGTACACTGCAGAGGGAGGAGCATGATGTTCAGTGAGCAGCATAAACAGCTGATCTGTGTGCACAGGATGGTCTGGGCCTTCAGAAGAGGCCCTCTGCCTGCAGACTCACCATTGGTCTTCTGGGATCCATGCAGTATCACCCATCCTTCCCCTACATCCATTGGTGGTATTAAGACTTCCTACCATCAACCAGGACACAACCTCTTCCCCCAACCATTCATCTCTTCAGACTGAGGACTCTCACTTAGTGCTGGTGAAAAACAAGGCCAGTTTTGGGCCTAAGTGGTTTTTTTCTAGAGCTCACAGCCTTGCTGGCTTCCCAAGCTTAATGCCATCACCCCAAAAGGCTGAGGACAAGATCACCAGTGAGGAAGCCAACAACATTTCCAGTACTCTCTTATTCTGTAACTTGCTCATTCTGTAACAGCTTTCTTTCCAATGAGTGGTAAAAAATTAAATTAAATTAAAATTAAAAACCTTTGAAATATGTCCAAAGAGATATTGAGAAAGAGCTACTTTCTAAGTAAGGTAGTAGCAAAAGAGAGAACACTGAAATATAAAAGGTAAGAATAACTCACATTTATATAGAACCATGTATCATTCAAAGTGTTAGAAGGGAGGAAATTTCCCAAGGTCACAGTGTAAATTACTAGAAGAAATGGAGCTGTCATTTTCTGACTTAAATTGCTACAGTGCTTCCTCTAGACCAGATGTCCCTGTGGACTCATTATACTTGGCTCATCGAGAATGAAGTAAGATCTTTCTATAATCACCCATGATTTGTCCCGTTTCCTGAATTTTTTGTTGAAATATAGTGAAGCCCTGAAGTACGATGGGAGTCTTCTCTCCCGTTCTCCTAGTGGGGAGCTGATGTCCCACCTCCTACTCAAAGCCAGTTTCTCACTACAAGGAAATGATGGGTGCAACGTCCAGGAAGGGAGCCCACACCCCCAAGGTCCAGCAGGATAATTCTGTAGGTCACCTTGCCCCAATCTTGTCCTTCTTCAATTTCTAGCATGTAGCTCTCAGATATAGGAATGCCGTACCTTGAGCTGGAAATGTCCTATCCTGGGACAGTCTTTTAAATTGTGGCTGTCAGTTGTTGTGTCCCAGTAACAAGAAAGTGACTAAAATAATATTTAAAATCATATTTTTAGTTCTTTTTTTGAGTTCTTCGTATATTCTAAATGTTAGCCCTTTGTCTAAGAAATATCTGGAGCAAGGTTTTTCCCACTCTGTGGGTAGTCTCTTCACTCTATTGATGGTTGCTTTTGCTGTGCAAAAGCTTTTCAATAAGATGAGATCCCAATCATTAATTCCTTATAATATTTCCTATGCAATCAGGGTTTCGTTCATAAAGTCTTTGCCTACATCTATGTATTCCAAGAATTCTACCCATTCTATCTTCCAAAAAATTTAGTGTTTCTGATTTTATTTTAAATCTTTGATCTATTTCAAGTTTAGTCTAGTGCATGGTGAGAGATA
>RJWM01009884.1:0-65895 GCA_004363535.1 Dasyprocta punctata | reverse complement strand
AAGCACATTGAGTGAGGTCACTGGTACAGGCTCATGAGGAAGTCCTTAAAGACAGAGAAGAAAATGACATCTTAGACAGTGTAAGCATGGAGAAAATAGGGGAAATGGTAAGAGGTGTGTTCAGAGAACATACTAATTCCATTTGGATAATAGTGGATTTAACTGGGCTAGGAAGTGGTTATACTTTAGAGAGCTTAGAGGCCAGGCAACAAGCTTTGCAAAAGGTCTGTGATGTAGGCTGAATAGTGTCATAGGATGCTTATTTTCAAAATGTGCAGAATGCATTGTAGCGAGAAATTATGCACGAATGAAGTATTGCTCACCCTTAGAAAGGAAGGAAATTCTGATACATGCTGCAGCATTTATGAACCTTGTGGATATCATGCTAAATAAAATAATGCAGATAGAAGGACAAATGCTCTATTATTCCACTTACATGAGATACTTAAAGTAGTCAAATTCATAGAGGCAGAAAGTCAGACAGTGTTGCCATGGACTGCAGGAGGAGAAAAAGTGGAGACATTGTTCAATGGGTATAAGATTTCAGGCTTTCAAGACAAAAAGTTTTTGTGGCTAATGCTATAGTTTGGATCCTAACTGTGCTCCAATCATCTATGTGGTCAAGCTGGCTTAGTTCCTAGCTTGGTGCTATCGGGAGATGGTGGAAACCTTAAGAGATAGAACTTAGTGGTAGGGCTTGAGGACTTGTTCTTCAAGAGAATCTGGGACCCCAAACCTTTCCTGTTTCTCTCTGTTTTGCATCCTGGCCATGGGCTGAGCTGCTTTGCCATGAGCTGCTGCTGTGATCTGCTGCCTCGTCCTACGTCCCAAAGCAGTCATGGACTGAAACATCCAAAACCGTGAGCCAAAACAGCCTTTTTTCTTTTATAATCTGACTTACCTCAGGTATTTGTTATACAACTGAGAAGCTGACGCACACATCTGAATGGTAGTTATGGTTACACAATAATTTGAGTGTGCTTAATGCCGCTCCATGCTGTGTTTACTAATGGTAAGATGATAATTTTGTTTTGTTTTGTTTTATTTCGTTTTGTTTTTTTGCAGCCCTGGGGATCAAACTCACAACTTCAAGCCTGCCAGTCAGGTGCTTAAGCCATTGAGCCAAACTCCCGGCTTTTTTGTTTTATGTTGTGTGTATTTTACTAAAATTAAAAATAAAAAGGAATAAGAAGGGAAAAGGAGACTTTTCAAAATGTGAAAAAAAGGTGGAGTTTATTTTCAGGGATTATTTCCAATAGTTCAGGTGAAAGTTGATGTGCCTGGAATTGAGTAGGTGTCAGCAGATCTATTAGAGCTATATGAAAGGGCTGTGTTTGTGTGTGAGAGACAGTCAAATACTGACCGTGTCATATGGTTCAACCTAATAGAAAGGCAAGGGGTGACATATTCTTTAATGAAGTCCAAGAAAATGTGCATTTTTACTATTTAAGTTAAATTGCAAAATATTTCCTGGGGCAATTGCTCTCAAACTAATAACCCAAATAGCAAATATTTTCCATTTTCAATCATTTTAAGTCAATTTGAAAACAGCTTTTTATTTTTTATTGGAGAAACTCATACTGTCTTCACTTTTTTGCAGTGTGAAGTTGAGTTGCCAAAATTGCCTTTAGTACACAAAATTGCCTTTCAGTCTTTTGTGTCCAAACGGGAAAGTTTCCATTTCCCCATTTCATTCTGAAAGCTTTCAAAAAGTTCGGGCCGTGCCCAGCACTGTCCCCATAACTCACTCCATCATGTCAGCACAACTTCGTGCAGTTGGCAGACATCAGATGCCAACTTTCTGCTTCAGGACTGGTGAAAAATCCCACAGAAGATTTTGGTACCAGTACTCACTGACCCTTCTCTGAGTTGAGAGTCTTTAACTTTTCAACAAAGTAGCAGATTAAAAAGAGCAGGCTTTATAGATTATGTATAATTGACCAGGACTTAAATTAAAAAAAACCATCACACAAAGTGAGGCTTGGTCTTTGCTGTATATAGGAATCACTTCAGGGAGCGCTGTATTTTAAAAGGAAATTCCTAGGTAGATTTCATAAGTGATTTTGATTCAGTGCTTTTAAGTTGGATCCAGGATTCTGTTTTTAACAAAAACGAATCTAAGTGCAATAGAAGTAGTACATGCATTAGTTTTTGAAGAAATAATGCATTATATCAGGGTTTATCTAATAGTATTGTTAATTTAAGTTGATACTCTAGCATGCTGAGTACTTTTCGATTTATAATATATCTGAAAAGCATGTTTTAAACTGGAAATATTCTGAGCCAATGAATGGATGAAATAATGTAATTTACCATAGGTTTCCTTCTACTTTGGAGCAAGAGTCGTAGTGATCTGTTCTCACAGGTTAGCTATTCTATGTCTTGAAGTGGGAAGAGGAAGAGCAAAGATAGCGAAACGCCACAGGGGATGCTGAAATCACCCTGAGAATGGCAGAAAGAAAGGTAGTAAGGTATTCATAAGCCAAATACGGGATGCTTCAAAGAAAGAAGGAAAATAGGCAGTTTTGGGAATAGAGAAAGGTACATCCTCATGAACAGAATTTTTGGAAGAAAAATATAGGATAGTAGTAAGAGGGCAGCAGCTGGTACCAGAGTCTGCCCCCAAACCCTGAGATTCCAAGAGGTCAAGAGTGTGGCTCATCTCTGCACGGGGGCAGGAGGAATGGTGTGACCAGGGCATCAGTGGACAAGGGTCCTACTATTTCCCCAATGTCTTTGTTAATAATCAAAAGAGGTTTCCTCAAGTAATGAAAGGTTGTGGGGGCATCCTACAGGGTATCACATGAAAGGACAAGAAGCATTCTGAGCAAGAAGGAAACTCTGACACCGTCATTAATTGCACAACATAAATACAGTCAATGAAAGTGTTGAGTAACCATTTTTTCTTTGGAAGTTTGGTGGAAGGAAGAACACACCCTTCAAAGCAAGAGTTGAAAAGTGAGGTGTTTAGGGGCCAGGCAAGTAATGTGAATGACCCATGGTAGCCTGGTGGAGAGTGAGAAAAATGAGAGATTAAAAAAGAAAGAAAGAAAGAAAGAAGAAAGAAAAATGAGAGATCTCCAGGCAGCTTGCTTTTCCAATGGGAATGTGGGATGTGGGGTAATAAACAAATCCTCCTCTACCTTAATGAAAAGTTCCAAATTTATTTATTTATTCATTTATTTATTCCTGGGGATGGAACTAAAGGCTGAGCTACATTCCCAGACCTTTAAGAAAAACTTTTTATTTTATTTTTTTTATTTTGAGACAAATTTTCATTAAGTCTCCAAATTGCTCAGGCTGTGTTTGAACTCATGATCTTCCGACCTCAGCTACCCAGAGTGCTGGGATTGTGGGCATGTACCACCATGGCCAGTTTAAAGTTCAATTTAAAAATATTAGCAGCTAAAAAATATTAAGTCAAATATCTTGAAGGTCAAACCAAATGTGTCTGTGTCCAAATCCATCCCTGGACTACAGGTATGTGGTTGCCGCTGTAGAGCCAAAGAGAATTTGCCTGGATTCTGGCTCTGACACTCAGGTTTCTCATTCATTAACTGGTGGGTGGAATAATGCCTTACTTTCTTATTCTTTTTCTTTTTCTCCTCCTCCTCCTCCTCCTCCTCCTCCTCCTCCTCCTCCTCCTCCTTCTTCTTCTTCTCCTTCTTCTTCTTCTTGTTCCTCTCCTTCTTCACAAAGCATTAGGCATGCTTCTTACGTAATTTAATGAGTGTATATGAAGAACTTTTCCAGTGTCTGCTAATTTACTAGAGCCAGGAAATGGCAAATGGCTCTTATATTGACTGGAATCCTGTAGTTTTTTAAAATTTTTCTTCCAAAAATAAGAAAATCCATTATTTTAGAACAATAAAAAACTTCTACATTCAAAACTATCCTTTAGGCTAAGGCGTGTCTATTAGTGTAGAAAAGGTATGTGATTAAGATCTCACCCCTTGTTTACCCTGGCTTGTGTCTCCTCTTTAGATCCACCGGTTCTACAGAAGCCTAAAAACCATGAATCAGAAACATCTCTAAGGAAAGGAAATTTTTACCTTCAGTCCCACAGGTATTTGTGAAAGTAACTCTCTCGCTGGACACAGTACCAAATGAATCAGAGACACAGTTCTGGTCCTCTTGGAAGACTGAAAGTGTACTCCAAAAACAGTGGAAAGTTTCTATTTGTGGGAGGTGGGACAAACGAAGTGAAAAAAAGGTAGAGGAAGATGTGTCTGCCTGCATTTATTTATAAGAGCCTGATATATGTCATAAGAGGGGAAAATAACTTTGCTTTTTTCCTTTTCATCAAGTTGCTCAAAAAGAAATGAGATTTCAGAATTGGAAAGCTTGAAGAGATTCTTTGGTGAGAACATGAGAAATGTTCAGACGTTCGGAAAAGAGAGAGTTCCATATACAGTGTACGATTTGAGTAGCGGCTTAGAGATGAAAAAAGATGACAGCGTAGATGGATTTGAATACATTTGCAAGGAAGGACATGGTCTTGCAGAAGGATTGAGATGGGAGTGGCTAAGTATTCTCAGAATTGCATGAGGTCATAGTCTGCTGAAGTCCTTAGACGTGGCCCTCCTCAGACAGTGTGTCCCCCAAGCTTAGGAAATCCCCCTCCTCATGCCTATTTATCTTGACCCCTCTTCATGGTGCTTCTAGCTGGTTAGAGTGAATGTGCTTTCTATTCTAACCTGAGTCAGTTTAGGCTTATCCAACTACTACTCTGTCTCTGGGGATAAGAATTCAGGAACAAGAGATGATGGACAATTGCTTAGTTCTGCACAGCAGTCAGGCAGGTTTCATGGCAACTCGGCAGTTGAGCCCTGACCATCACCCATAACTGTCAAAAGCCTACATGGGGAAAGTTCCTGGCTTTTTTCTCTCTTATGACTCCTTTTGACCTTAACTACTTCTGTCTGGAATTTCTTGAGACAATGATATTTTGTTTTTGTTGGGGTAAATCTGTTTGAGGGACTTTTTAATTCCCTTTAAAAACACTGCATTTCAACAGTGGCTAAAAAATGTACAGAGGGAGGAGGCTAACTTCTTCAAAAATATTCGAATGTGCCAGTTTAATCAGTGGTAATAAAAGGGTAAAACCAAATTTAAGCATAATAACTAGCTACATACACGCATTTATACTTGCATAAATAATTGAGGTTGCAATGTGTAGTTTTCCTCTTTAGTAGTTCTGAGCATCAGTAAGAGAAAGGAAATGTAAATAAATTTACAGCATTTTAAGAAAATAGTTTGGTAGTGGTATTTGCTGCTTGAGTTCATCCTGCTCTCTACTAACTTGTCAACTGTGTCTCTTTTGGCAAGTTATATAGTCACATTTTATTTTAGTTTCCTTTATCACATCTGGGAATGGAGGGGGCTGCTTATAATAGCATCTCAGTTAGATGAGGTATAGATATTAAGTAGATGAATGCATAGAAAGTTCTTAAAGAGTACCTGACACACATTAAGGATGGAATAGATGTGAACTATGGTTTGGAATATGATTAAAATGATAATGAATGAGATGGAAATGACGTTGCCCTAAAGGTAGGATTAGACTGAGTTAATTGGTCTAAAGTTCTCAGGTGGTTGAGAGACTATTTAACACCTTTGGTTGACCTTTCTTCAAATGTGATAACACACTGGGGATGTCAACCATGGGCCCAGGTTCTGCTTTTCTGTCTCCCATGAAGGCTTAGAGGCTGAAGAGGCCCAAGAGGCCAAAGCAGAACTCCCAGCAGGGAGACGTTTACTGTAGTCCCAACCTGCTAATCCCAAATTTGCTAACTCAGTAAGAGATTTTTTTCAAAGGGAACTCTCATATTCAAAAATATCTGCATCAGCTTATATATGTTTCTCTGCTATGGTTCAGAGCTAAAATGTTCTCCAAGTCCTCATGTGCTTGTAGGCAAGGCTTTGGAAAGGCGACTGCATGATGAGGGTGCATATAGCTGACTTGTTTGGCAGCATGATCTGGTTGGAAGAGTGGGTCACTGCGGGCAACGTCTTGGAAGGGTCTACCTCCCTTTCTGGCTCCTCCCTTGACCTCCTCTGCTTTCTCACCATCAGGACGTGAGCTGCTTTTCCTCCACCAGACCCCTCTGCCATGCTGTCCTGCCTTGGAGCCCCTCGACTATGGACTGAAACAGGGGGCAAAATAAACCTGTCCTCCTTTAAGTTTCAGGGTTGGGTATTTTGTCCCAGTGATGAGGAATGTGATAAAGACACTACATATTTTCGGAGATAATACCTTTTTTAGAAGAATAATTTGTCATGAGTAAAGTATAAGAGTATTTTTCTCCTCCTTCCAATTGTGAAGGGCAGCCTAGTAGTTCTGATTGCTAGACAGTATTTTATAGACTGGAAAGCCAGTGAATACAGCATGTGGTTTCACAATTTTTGTTGACTTACTAGATATTTCCAAACATCTGAGGAAGTAAGAAAATTGGGCATCCTGTTCATACACATCGATTGAAATTTTTGACAGTTTCTGGGTGCAGTCACATCAGTAATGCATATCCACAGATAGCTTGCCAGATTAAATAACTGTGGTTCTGGATTTAATTGGGAACTTGTTACCTTAATGGTAATTCTAGACGGGGGAATAACAAAATGAAGGGCCTGCCCATAGTGTTACTGCTGCCTATAAAAACAAATAGGATCCTTTGGGTTTAATTAGAGGATGTATAATCACACCTAAAGCACGCTAATGCTAAAGTGGGAACATTGAACATCTGGAAGATGAGTCTGGATTTGGTCAGTTGCCTTTAGAAACGAAGTTCATGAAAGTGTGACTGTCCAAAGGAACAGTGATACTCCCAGCTGCATTTATACCCAGGCAAATGTGAGCTGGCTACAAAGCAGAACAGTTTGGGGATTTCAAATAGCAACAAATCTAAGATGATGATTGGCATCTTTGGGAGCAATATAAAAAGAAATCATCTAAAATGAAGAGCAAGTACATGAGCAATTTGTTCTTCTTTGGCAAGACATACCTATTCTCTGGAACACACCAGTAGGATATCAGTCAGCTTCAGAGGGTCTGTTTAGGAAAAGAATGCATGAAAGACCATCCATAGCTACATGGGCTCAACTGAAATGGTCAGAAAAGAAACACACAGAGTTGTCACCTCATCGACAGGAGGCGTGTTACAGGTTTCACAGCAGATGTCAGAAACCATGGGTGACACCTAACTATATAGACTGTTTTCTTCCTATACATACATACATACATACATACTTACAATACAGTTTATAAGGTAGGCATGGTAACAGATTAACAATAATAACTAATAATAAGATTCAACAATTATGTCAAAACATTATAGTAAGAATTATGTGAATGTGGTCTCTTCTATCGAAGCATCTTAGAGTGCTCTACTCATTGGTGACAGGAGATGACACAGTGCCACCTGAGGTCAGTGATACTGGGGTTGTGATGCAGCCTTACGCTATCATGTAAAGGTTAAACAGAAGCACTGGGCTACTGTGGCAATCAATCTGGTAGCTTGAATGGCTACTAAATGACTAGTGGGAGGGTACATATACAGCGTGGACACGTCTGACAGAGGGGTGATTCATGTTTCAGGTGAGGTGGAGTGATTTGGTGAGAGATTTTCCTATTGAGGGGTGTGCAAAATTGAAAAATTATGAGTTATTCATTTCTAAATTTTTCCATTTAATCTTTTCAGACATGGTTTACCACAGGTAACAGAAACTGTGGAAAGTAAAACCACAGATAAGGAAGGAGTAATATGCAGTAAAAAGTATAGAATAGCTATTGAAGAAGAAGCATTGGGTATAACTTTTTCTTGTACTCTTCCATAGTCAAAATCATCTATCTATCTATCTATCTATCTATCTATCTATCTATCTATCTATCTATCTACCTACCTATCTATCCATCCTATATCCCACCCTCCCTAATGCACTGAAATGTTAATGAGAAAGACAGAACCTTGGTTTCCATTTTTTTCTTTTCAAAGGTATGAAAAACAAGGTTTATGCTTTGTTTTAGTCTTCATGATTTTAGGATAAAATTAGCCTTATCCTTTGTAGCAGATTCTGTCCGACACCAGCTTTGTGTTTAGGAATAAAATTTCAAGTTTCATAGAATATTTTATATTCTTAGTCCATAAAAAGATAACTCAGTGTCTCTAAGTTGCTAGGAATCCACTCCATATAATGTGGCAAATTATTAATTCATATAAATCAGATTACTCTAAAGTAAAACATATGTATGTGGTCTAGGGGCAAAAGTGAATGGAGCAGAAACGTAGTAAAGAGTTGGTTAACAAGGGTTAGTACTTGTGATCCCACAGTCCTTTGCAGTCTCTTACTCCTTAGGAGACACAGGTGAGACTGGTAAGTATGTGTAGAGTGAAGCAATTCAGAAATACTCAGCCATGAAATGGAAAATCAAAGTGAAACAAGTATGATTATAAAAATCTGAGTGTATTAATATACAAATATTAATACCTACTTTTCTTTGAGAGACATTACTGAATATTTACAGATAAACTGTGATAGCTTAGGAAAAGGAAAATGTTCAAGAAAAGGAGTTAAACCAGGTTTGACTGACATGTGGTTTACTAAGCTAGGGTATTAGCTGAGCAATTAAAATCAATTTCCTATCTAAATGTATCTTTCAATGTAGGATTCCTTGGAAAAAATTCCAAAATGCATTATAACTTTTCATGGGGTGGCACGTAGTCGTATTTTCCAAAGACTGATTTAATATTTGAATGCAATAATTTTTGACTATAGAATATTTAAACTTAAAAAGAAAATACCTTAATTTGCTTATGCATAAGCCTATTAAAAACATTTCTAGGGGCTCTTGTTATGTTTATTCTCTAGAACATAACCTATCTTTGAAGTGGTATATTAGTTTTCAAAAAGTCATCCCCAAGCTGAATAATTAGATTGCAAACAAAAGCTATTCTTAGAGTGCATCCCACATACAAAACTATGCACACTGTGCTTTGATTCAAATAATTTTCTTATAGAATCTGTTATTTTTAGAGGTCTACATTCAGAATGGCAACTTTTATTGTTGATGATTATTCCATCCTGAAGCAATTTCCCCTCTGTCCAATTAAACCAGAATTAGGAGCACATTTAGGAGGCTTAAACCGCTCAACTGCCTGCTTCAGAAATGAAGAACTTTGGTGGTTGTGTTGATTTTGTCTCTTCAAGGAGGGCTCAAAAGAAAATAGAATTAATTCCTTTAAGGTTTTCCAACAGAAGAAGGTTGCTTTTGTTGCTTTCATCTTAAAATGCTGTGTATTTTTTATTAGCTGTTAAATATAAAAAGTCATAGTCTCTTGTTTTTCTGCTACATTTTCATATTGTAAACCATACAATGTCTTCCAACTTAATGTAAAATGCCCAATTCCAAATATCATTTCAAAATGAATTTATCATTATAGCTGATAGAAAGACTTCTAGGGTATAAGAAAACTTTCCAATGGTTTGATGAATATTCCACAAACTGCTAAAAATATATTCATGCATTTTACACAATTAATTCCAGAGTATAGATACACATTCATGCTTTTTTAGACCTCTTATTCTATGATTGCAAGAGGCTGTTTTCGTTAATGTTGCAGTTGGCTAGGTTATTGCTTCAACAATATGATCCAAAATGCCAAAGCAGCTCCTTTCCAAACATTTAAAAGTAACTCAAGTTGTTTACATATGTCCATTAGGTGATTTTTCTATAGCTTTGTGCCAATTGCTGTCATGGTATTTGGTAAAAATTGTCATTAAATCAGGACAACTGCACTTAGTTAAATTTCCCTCACACAGAGAATTATAGGAAAAGTACAGTAGCTGATTTGAGGCCAGCATCATTAAGTAAATACAGGTTTTAGAAAATGAATGCAGACTACAAAAATGGAGCCGTATAATTAAACATCAAATAGTCCAAGTAATAAAAATCATAGATTAACTGTCTCTCAGTTCTACTGAGATCCTTTAAATACTGTCTCACCACTTGTGCATTGGTTCTTTTATCAGAAGAGTGCCTATCCTTAAAATTTGGGAATTTAAGCTCTTTTGGAGCACCAATCATCTGCAGAAAGTAATTGGCATCTTCTTCCAAAGTTTCAAATTTCCCTACGAAATCATAGTTGATCAAACATGGATAGCAGAGTTTGCTGACCTTTTCCCAGTGAATGTCCATTCCAACGGGACGATGAGAATCCAGCAAATAGTGAATGAACTCTTTGAATTTGACCCCAGATCCATTATTTAATGCTTCTTCACACGCATTAGGTCGATATTTCTTTATAATTGCTTTTCCGAATACTGGATGGTAATAACTATTGGGGTGTTCAAATTTGTCCCGAAATGCTGACACTAATCTTTCCATGGGATCACGAACAAACACAGCTTTGGTGTAGGTATTTAAGCGAGTATATATCCCTCTTAAGTCAAAGCTATCTAGCTTTTTCAAATGTTTTCCATAGTGCACAGCATTGTGGGAGATGTTGTATGCAGAGGAAGCTAACCCATTCAGTACCATCAGAATCCTTTTCCAGTTGGAACATCCAGCTTTCGGCACTTCACAGTATAAGATTTTGTGTTTATCTTCCACATAGATCCTAGACACCATATGGAAAAGATGCGACTGACGATGGCTCACTGCACCGTATTTCCTGCAAAACTCCTGAAGGAAGGACCTACGTTTCTCTTGGGTTTCATCAGTGTTTTTCCATTTATTGTCTTTGACTAAACTTTTGTTTAAAGGCCGAATGTCCAATGGCCAATTCGTTTCACTGGATTTCATAGAAAGACTCTTAGTTTCTTGATGTTTTTCAACCGGCTTACTTGTTGATGACCCTGGGATCTTACTCAAAGCTTGATCCTCTGCTTGTGAAAGGCTGATCTTTGTTAAGTCCCTCGTAGGTCTCTCAGAGTTGAGGAGAATGTCGTTTTTCTCCCTCAGAACCTCAGGCATGTGAAACTTGGAGTTCTGTTAAAATAGAAAGGAGAAATGTTGGAAGCACATTCGCAAATGTGGGTACAGTAGATAATAAACTTAACATACTTGTTTAAAAATACTATGGAGGATGCCATACTTTGTAAAAGCTGCCAGAAACAGTTTAGCAAGGCATGTTCAACATCATTTTGTAGTAAGCATCTTCACAGAAAATGTAACAATGGAAAACCAGATATGGTACTCACAGGATGGAGAGGAAAGAGCCCTGGATTTTCACCCTGACACTGCCTGCAGTGTGATGAAATGTAACCTATTCTGTGTGTCAATGGTTCTTCAGGCATTAGTGAAAGTGTGACTTCAAGCACTGATTTAGTTAGTGCACCAGAGTATAATAAGAAATATAGTTGGCTGAAATTTTTCTTGGTTTAGTGGCACAGTTTAATGTACAGAACAGTTCAAAGTCATAAGTTACAACTTAAAAATCAGAGTAAGACTAATTATCAAATCCTGATGATCAGTTCAGGTTTCTAAGTACTTGCAAGAAGTGATATATTTTCCTCCTTGGAAAATGTTTTACTTTTCTAAGGTCATTTATCACAGTAGTTTATAAAGTATAGACATCATATAATTTTGTTCATATATGAGACCTTTCTTCTTTCTCAAGAGAAGAATAATGAAGGAATCCAATGTAAATCTACTTGATGTTCTGCTATGTAAAACCCCATCAAAAGCAGAAAGACTTCAGTTCTCTTCCTGGAAGGATGAGTCAGCCCACTTCACATGTACTCTTCATCCGACTGCATCTGTTCTTCCTATAACTCTTGTGGTTGAATGAAGAAAGACATTGGGACTTGCAATGTGATATTCTCTGCTAGGAACAAAAATTGTTTGACAAAAAGTGTGCTTTACTCTGGGTAAGTAAGGAGCCTTTGGAGCTCTGGGCACAGAAGTAAGATGATCTCATTTAAACTTAGCACAGTTGTGGAGAAGACTGGACTGGAAATCAATGTACAGAGTTTTCTGCATGTTACTCAAAAAATAAACAAATAAATGATACCTGCTGAGGGTAACATTTGATGCCGCCAGCCTAAAGGTAGAGGATATAGTGGGCAAAGTCCTGTATCTGCAATTTATGTCTCCAGTGCCTAGAATGGTCTATAGTTGATAATAGCTGCTCTCAAATTCAGTTGAATGAATGAATGAATGAATAGCATAAGGTCTTCAAAGATGACAGGGAATTTTCTAGCTAACTGAATGAAAAAGCAGAGGGATAAACCTATGGAAGGAGCCACTTAGAGGAATTATTTTTCTCCAGCCGAGTTTTAAGGGCTTGGTTTTTCCTAGTGAAAGAAGATGCTGTGAAGAACCCCTGAACACCACAGATTGACTTGCATTGTCCTATAAAAAAGAGCTTCTTCCCTCAATCTTTTATACTCTTGAATCATCTGCCTGGGATCTCAACTTTGAAGCTATTTGTTTGCTGTCTGCTGCAGGGATTTCCAGGATGTTAAAGCCCTCTTTCCTTCTTTGTTCTTATCAGTGATTTATAATCCATAAAGGTGTCACCAATAATATACAACTAGATTGTAAATTTGAAAAGTCACAGGGTTATTGATAGGTATTATAGGAGGTTCTTAGTACAGGCTGGAAAAAAACTTCTATGATATTCCTATTTCTACTTTTTCTTCTGCTACCATTGTATATAATTGTTATTATTGTTGTTTTAGTAGTAGTAGCAATGCTATTTTATCCCAGTGAATTTCAAGATTCCCTGGTTATTTATTATTATCCACAAGGTAATTTGTGTGTCTCTGCGCATATCCCTAATCAGTTTTTTCCTCTGTCATCGGATTCCTCTTTAATCTTTAGAGACTTCTGGAATGCTTGCTTCTCATGACTTCCTCCAAGTGACTCCACCTCCATCTCCTACTCTGCTTTCCCTGCACTTTCTCAAGTAGATGAAATTTCATTTCCTGGAAGTACTTGTCCCTAAACCAGAAGGTAGGGAGCTATTTCTTTGCAATCCACTCTGCTTTGGGGACATCTCCCAGCAAAACCTGCTGCTTCTGTGAGACACATGTGTCCTGCTGTCTGTCTCCACACTGCCTTTTTAGCACTGGTCCCTTTACTCCATGCATGGAAGACTCTGGTTTTCTAACTCAGACTTGTGTTCTTCATCTGGGTTCTCGCTACTCTATATAGTGACTGATATTCGATCAACTCTTCTCTCTGGCCACCTGGCCTTTAACAGAAGAGTTTTCCACTTTATATTGTATCAACAGGGCCCATTCCACAGTCACCATCTCAGTCCACCATCATCTCACCTTCCAATTCATTGTTGTTTCCTGCTTTGCAGTACTCTGACCACTTTTGCTCCACTATCAAGAAGGCTACTAGTAGCCAGCACAACTGGTTTCTCATCCTTTAGCTGGGAAGGCTTTTTCTGTCCACCTTGTCTAAGCTACGTTCCCCAAGATTCTCTGCTAGAGAACCCTGTTGATTTTCCTTGCAGCACTAGCCACACTCTGAAATGATTTTACGTATTTCATTTATTTCTGTCTGTTTCCACTGTATCACAACATAAGTCCAGGGATCTTATCTTTCTTGTTCTCTACAGTACTTAGCATAGTGCCAGGCACCTAGCTGATGGTCAATAAATAATAGGGGCATGAGCACATGTGCTTATGATCTAATGGTGGGCTTTGAAACAAATATGTTTTGACCTTGCTGAAGAAAAACAGGGTTTATCAAAAGGTCAAGTTTAGCTTAGATAAACAATTGACCAATTCTTGTCAAGGAACTGAAAAATCAGTGTTCAAACAAATCTTTGGCAGAATAGTAAACAAAGAAAACAGGCACCTGCAGAGCTGCATGTGCTAAAACAGGTGTGGAGGTGGATAGTCTTACCTGCCTGCCAAGTCACATTGGGACAAAGTCACTCAGGCTGCACTGAATTCTTGGGGTCGGGGTGGTTGTCAGCACTGTGGGTCCCTTGGCCTTACTATAGACACTGTCTGAGGGGGAGGCTTCTGTCTCTGATCTCAACAAACTTCCCCGGATGTTCCACAGATAGGGGTGGCATTTGGGGGCCACACAACTAGTGTGTGATAATGGTACAAGTTCTGATGAATGCCTCTCCTATCCGGGGAAGAAAGACAAAATGATGGACTTGAATATTGTAATAAAAGAGACAGAACTTGAATGTAGCATGGGGATGTCACCTTAGCCTTTACTCAAACCAGATGGACTATTTCTTGGCTGGAAGGCCATGTTCATCAAGAAGCTTTGTGATGACTCGTTTAACTGGGAAATGACTACACAGGGGAAAGTTCCATCAGTCATTGTAAGTAAAACTTAATTCTCCTGCTAGTCTGTTTAATGGTAGTCATTTTTATATACTCTGACACAACTGAGATATAGGACAAAGAGCTGGCACCAGCGCTCCACTAGACCTTTGGGGTGGCCACCAGGCCTTCTTTCACAGCCTCTTATGTCACTATTATTCACTTTATGAAATCCCTTAGCAGATTTGTCCTCATCCCTTCCCCATGTCCACTCCCTTCTGATCCTAGCAAAGGCTTTCCAGATCTGGAAGGTTGGAAACATATAAAATCCAAGTTAATGACAAGTTAAATCTGAGACTTAATGAACTTCCACCTCCATTATCATAAGGATAATAACAATGACAACAACAAAATGTGAAATCAGAGACCTCAGTTTTCCTGGGGCATGTAAAGCAAACCCCCTCCAACTTATGAGTGGTATTGAGCTCCTCTTGAACTCTTTCACTTCTGAAATGATCCTATTACTTTCTGGTTACACACTCACAAAATATGGTTACACACTCACAAAGTATGAGAGCTGTTAGAACAATTAGAAACTAAAGGGCTACTTCGTATTTCATAATGCGTATTTTTACGATTTTAAATTTATTACCTCTTATTTGAAAATCCTTTCATATCCTTTGGATTAGTTAACCTGAAAATTATTATTGACTTAGTCTTCCCTGAACATTTTATTTTTTATCTTTTAACATTTTGGACCAGCATTACTAGACACAAACTAAAGTCTTGATTCCTTAGCTAGCACTTGCAGCCTGGCTGTAATGAACCTCTTCTTATTCTTTCTTGACATGCTCTGACCCCCATTTCCCTCCACCCCCCATCCTCTCCCTCTTTTTGGGTCTTTCAAAATCTTGAAGGTCAACATAAAAATCCAAAGTTCATTTTTTGCTGAAAACCATTCAGACCTCCACAGAGGGATTTTACTCCCTTCAAAATAATTAACAGTTACACTGCACCATCTGTGAAGAAGGTAATTTTACTCCCAGTCACATTTGTCATTTGATATTTTTGGTGGAAAACTCTTAACCACAGTTTAGTTGCACAATATAGCTATAGTTTTCCATAAAGATCTTTGAAGGGTGGACAATTACAGAGTTAGCTGAAAGATATACAGCTACAGATAAAACTGAGTGTTCAAGTAAATCAAATGGTAAAATGTGTGGAATATTCATTAACTGGAATACATTTGAAAATTTGTCTTTGTACCAAGTAATCTCCTTTGTGAATTCTTTTATGATCCTCAGCATTATAGTGAATTGTATCTCTTTTCTCTCACTGAGGCCACTGACAGTCTACTACACATCAGATGTGTGCTAGATACCAAAGATGAAATAGATAAAATCTGTGACCCTCTGAGGAAGCCACATCTAATTGGATATAAATAAGCAGTTTATGAAAAAAAGTGACAATTACTGTAATGAAAGGAGCAACATTTGTATAGGAAGCAGTGCCTAAAATAAATTTAGAATGAGAATGGGGAAGCTAGCTGGTGGCAAGCCAGGATTGGGAAGGACTGTGTGTGGCACACCAGAAATTCACAGGGAGATCAAATGCAGAAGGCAGTGAAGGGCAGGCAGTGGTGGGAGTCAGTCTGAGCCCTTACAACAGGTCATGTAGAGGACAGGAATTTTCAACAAAGCATGATAGATTTAAGTCTTTGAATGAACATTTGTACAACAGTTGGAAGATGCAGCTGAGGGAAGGAGATCCCACCCAAGGCACTGTGATTGTCCAACAGGAATTCTTGTGAGAAGGCATAGGACAGTGAGTTAAGAATGAACAAAAAGGAAATTACTTGAGACAAATTTTGGAAAGATCAGATTGGAAGAGTGAGGCCAACGGAAATATACAGAATGACTCCAGAAAGAGGAATTAAGGAATAGCAGACATATGGGAGACTACGGGATGAATGTGAGCACTTGCTGCCTTCAATTTCAGATCTCAGCAATCCGAGATGCCTTTGAGGGAGGTGGAAACTATCAGGAGTGAAAGTTGGATGTGCAGGTTGGGAGATGTTGGCTGCTAGAGGCACTGGCTGAAACTGGCTGTCTTGAAGGGTGTGAAGGGAGAACAGAAGTAACAACTGTAAGGCCTGGTGTTTACTGAGTGCTTGGTACATGCTGGACCCACACACACACTGACAGCTACTGCTGTGACAATCTTTCACTTCCATATTACAGAAGAAGAAACAGAGTCTCAAAAATATGAAGTACCTTGTTTAAAGGACATAGAATAAAAAAAGGGACAGTTTGTAAGTCTAGACTTTTTTTTCTGCAATAAAACACTTTTTCCTGTACTCATCGTTTTTTGCAGAGAACAGAACAACTTGGAAGAGGAAATGGCAAACTCTCTCACTGGAAGAAGGGCAGGGGGAAGGAAGGCCGGGATTGGGAATACAAAAGACTGGCTTGTTTTGCAAAACAATGATCTCCTCTTCTGGTCTGAGTTCTTAAAGGGACCCAGGACTCTGCCTTCTTCCTTGAGCAAGTCAGGTGTCCCAGGGACTCCAGTCTGTGTTGAAGATGTAGTAGGAAGAAGTGTGAGTCCTGCTGAAACCCTTGAGTATCCTTTGCAAAATTCTGAATTCAGTGGGGTGGGAAAGTGTCTTTTATGCTGGCTACAAATTTGTACTGATGGTGCCATTTCTGAGTGTCCTGGACATTGCAGGATGTGTCTGTTGTAGGTAGGAGGACCTTGATGCACACTGAATAAATTCAATGATGGTAATGGTGGTGATTAGATGGTGAGTTTTCCTCTTTCATGTCACTTAGCATTTAACTGGTTTAATTTTATTATGTTATTATGAATATTTTTATGATTTACTTGGATCTAGATGAGTATAGTTATGTTTCTTCACATCATTGTGAAGACTTGATTGTCTCTAGTTGTTAATATTGAGTTAGTATGCAAGAAATGAAAATGGTTAGAAAGAGGATAAGCCAAGTCAAAATCTAAATATCATACTTTAAAAAAACCCTGCCGCTTCAAGACACAAAGTTACCCAAGGTTACAATACTTTTTTTCTCCTTAAGGACACTCACTCAAAAAAAAAAAAAAATTCTAAGGGTCTTGAAGATACAATAAGCCTGTAAATTGGACCCATGATTTTCACCTATAAACTGAACCTATGCTTTTTCTGCTACAGACTCGCATCCTAAAGGAAACAGCACTATTAAGTGGGTGTCATATCCCTAAATTTGAAACACATGAACACAACTTCCATTCTAGACTAGCCCATCAATTTGGTAGCCTGACACAGTTGAAATACACATACCAGATTACCTCTCTGAAGATACTGCCAGACAACATAAAAAACCCCAGCCATGGAATATAATTACCTGTCTTTTGAGGGCCACACTCCATTTTCTTCGACTGTGTACTTCTTCAATTTTGCCTAATAATCCTTTCTATGTTTCTCACTGGTGCATCCCAAAAATTCTTTTTCTGTGATAAAAGTCAGTGATTCTACAAACTACCTTGTGGGTGGGGTGAGTTGAGCCCCCATCTTTTGGGGGACCGCCTCAGGCCCCATCCAGTGATGACACAAAACGTGATGGAAGGGGGTGGGATGTTCTGAAGCCAGTCCTTTCTGGGGATGGAAAGCAACACCTGGTCCTTCCAGGTGTTAGCTGGTCCTTCCATGCCTTAGCTGACTGCAAGGTTATGAGGGGGGTGAAGTCTGTGAGCTCACTCACAGACTGGCTGGGAAGAGCGAGAGTAAAGAGTGCTCATGTCCAGAGCCATTAGATCCTCCCCCATGCATCCTCATCCTTCACTCTGCTACCTGCAATTATTCAACAAGCAAAGGTTTTCTAAGCAATAACTGGGTGCCAGGCATTGGACTGCGTGTTGGGGGTTTAGCTAGCAAGACGTACTTAATCGCTGATCTTACAGGGCAGGCTTTGTGTCAGAGGAGGAGAAAAAGATAGAGATAAGAAAACCAAGAAATAGTATACACATGGCAACCCATAAGACAGGGAAGATCATGAAGCCAGGGGACCATAAACAAGAGGCAGCTAGTCCTGGCTTGAAAGTATGAGACACTGTCTAGGAGAAAGTGTATGCAGACAGAATTGCTTCCATTTCCTGTCTCTGACTTATTTCTTCCACTGGTCTCCATTTTGTTCGTTTAATTAAAAGTATAGGGCATGGAAATGATTTAATCACTGCACTGACCCAAAAGACCAGACATGGAAACACTCATTTTATAAATGAAAGATCTGAAGTTCAGAGAGTTAAAGTAACTTGTCTGAGTTAACACAGCTCTTGATGGAGCTGTACCTCCAATTTCAGTCTTAGTCACATGTGACTTGTTTTCAGCTCATCATACAAGGTATGATCAAAGTACATGACAAACATTTACATTTGAAAAATTATTACAATAACAGACACATTGCTATTAATCCCCTTCATATTATTCTCCTTTTCTCTAAGCATGTGTATTCCATCATCATTGTCACTTTCTGAATCAGTTCTGAAAGTCTTTTTCCATGAGTGTGATCAAAAGTATGATGAATGTTCCTGCCAAGTGTGAACCAATGAAAAGACTGTAAAAACATTACAGTGTGTTCACATTCACTTAATACACTGGATCTGCCACTGTGCGACTTCTAGATCTTCCTCCCAAATCAAAACCAGCATAAAAGATAACTCTTCTGAATCAATTCAGGAAGCTGAGGCAGCTACAGCAGAGCAACTGAAGACACTCATGAAAGAGGACTTCCACGACTGCTTCAGAAAGTGACAAAAATGATGAGACAAGTGTATGCAAAACAAAAGGGAGTAGTTTGAGGGCGGTTAATGGCAATGCGTCTGTTATTGTAATAAATTTTTAAAAACTTAAACATTCACTGATGATGCCTTATACATCAAGCAATGTATTTCTTCATTAAATGTACAGATGGGTGAAAGCACTTGGCAATATGGTTGGTATAAGAGATATTGTAGTCAGAAATATGAATCCATGAGTCAGGTAGAAGTGGTTTATGCCTCTGTCATTCTATCTGCATAACCTTTGTTAACCTATTTTGCTTCTGAAACTTCAGTTTCCTTGTCTGTATAACAGAGATAATAAGCATCTACTGTGTAGGGTAGTTGGATTACAGGAAATGCAGATAAAAATTGCTTAACACAAAAGTCCGTTCTCTATAAATGTTAAGCTCTTTTATTGGTGTAGTCAATGAATATTTACTGAGTGAACAACTTCTGTGTGACAAGCATTCTGAAGGTAAATATTAGGTTTTTTTTTCCTTCCTCAATTTTCATCTCTTCTTTCTTCTCTAATCTATGATACTTAGCAAAGTTAAGAGTCTATGATAAATGTTCAGTGGTAATGGAGAAAAAGTAGAAGGAAAGAGAAAAATGAAAGCAACTGATAGGCAGAAACGGAAAAGAAAAGAGATCTACTGAAGTGAAAGCAAATAAGGGAAATAAAAGAGAAGAAAGCACCATTGTGGGCAGTACTAAAGTATAAGGGACATGTGGTATTAAAGGATAAGGAGAGACACTGGTGACTTTTAGCCCTCTCCCAACTACATTCTTTGAAACATTTAAACTGCTTAAACACATGACAGTTATTTCTCTACTATGAGACTCTTAAGTTGATTTAATAAGCTAATTTCTGTGGTCACCTTGGATGCAAAGATAAAAATTATGATTTTATTTTCTAGTTCTTTCAATTTTGGACCCAATTCCTCTCTCTATTTTCTTTCTCCCCTGGAGCCAAAAAGTTTATAATGTGAAGACTGGGAGTGTAATACAATGTGGATGTCAGGGGTAAGTTTCCATGGAGAACAGTGCTGTATTTTGGTGTGGCAAGACCATCTAAAGGTGAAAAGTGACAGCATCTTAATGGGTATAAGTAGATAAGGCATTTCCCCTAAGGGAGCCAATATGCTTTTATGGATTTATCGTTCTATCTTCCTTCCAAGTATGGTAGGAAAAATGAGGATGTTCCTTTGTTTTAAAATTTACAGATAAATTAAGATAGACTCGTGTAATAATGGGCCCAAGGTTGTTCTATAAAGCCAATAAAGAATTCAAAGATATAGTCTGGTTCTCTAATTTCTACCCACTAAAGTTTACTTAGCAGAATACACAACTGCAACTTGATAAAGTGAAATGTACTCAAAATGTTTGATCTTCACTATTTTACCTTCTACGCTGTTGTGTCTATATGTCAAGTATGGATAGGAATGGAAAAATTTGTTATAGTTGGCATGTGAGAGGTGGACTGAGTATGTGTTTGACTGTTAGGATTTTAATATAGACTTTTTGCAGATGGGAAAGGGATTTGGGAAAAGGGGGATGTGAAAGGGAAAGGAAAATATAAGGGATCAAGTTGTGTATGAATATGTACCAATGCCCCACAATGAATGTATTTATTGTGCATCACAAATATATTATAATAAAAAGGATTTTAATATTTCACTGGAATTTTAGATACCTATAGATTTGTGATATGGCTGTGTAATATTTCCAAGTGTTTATTTTTTTAAAGTTGGTATTGGTCAAATAACCTCTCCCCCTCTTGTCTTTAAGATGCATACCAACAGCACATGCACCTGAGAGGATCCTGTAGGGGACTGGAAGAAGGGCCCCTGGCTCCAACACCTTGTTTTAGAGAGTTCAGTTGCCAGGCACGGTTCTTGCTCTTATTTCCATGGGGTAGTGGGAAGAACCACCCCACCTGCCCTTAGTTGTAATACCTAATGTAAAATTCTCTCTCTTTCCCTTCTTTGAGAGTGGGGTGGGTGGGTTGTGTTATGGGCATAAATTAAAAAGCAAAAGATCTTCCCAGGCCAGGCAGATGAGTCTCTGAGGCAATACTAGAATTGAAGACTGAGTTGGGTGCACCAGGGAAGCACACAGGGCCAGAGGTGTGGGTCATCTTGGAGGAGGGAGCTGGGAGGTCCCCACAGGTTAAAGACTGAAAGTGAAAGAAGAAAAACTGCAGTGTCACCAGGAGCACCAGGGCTGGGCTGATCAGCAAAGCATGAAGAAAAATGACTTTTGAGCTGGATGTCCAGGTCCTTCACCTATTAGTTGATGATTTTAGGTCAGAGTCTTCGTTTTGTTTCCCTAGAAGCAGAACATAAGCCAGCGAGTGGATGGCGAGAAGTTAATTCCAAGTGGAGTCTAAGAGACACTGGGAGAGTACAGAGACCTGAGCTGGGAAAAGGAAGGCAGAGGGCACAGCGAAAATGGTCAAGTAAGTTAGCACAGGGTGGGCAGGAGCTAGATGCTACTGAGGAACGCGCGGTGATGGGGTAGAATATGTGCCTGGAGTTACTCCATCGGATCCTGTGGCAGTGGCTGAAGGCTGCTGGGAGGAGAGGTCTGGAAATTCCATCCTCTTCAGGTGGGCAGCGGGGACTCACTCAGGCAAGAGATGCAGGTTCCAGGCAGCTGATGTGATGTCAGGCCAGAGTGCAAGAAGACATTAGGAGATAAGGGAGTACAGGAAGGCAGAGCTAGTGTGATCAGAGTCAATTGATATTCCTGACTCTCTGCTTTCTCATTTTTAAATTCTAATACTACTCCTGGACTTGTGTTTGGGTCCAGAGACATAAAATAAGGCTGAGGAAAGGAAGAACTAGGTGGCACCTAGGTCCCAGCAAGCTGTTCTAGACTATGGATTTGTAAGAATTTCTTGCTCAGAGAAAGTAATACTCAGACTTGCCACCGATATTAGACAAATGGCTTCCTGGATTGTTTTATGAAGTGTTATGCTAAAATGCCATCTTTCTGATTTTGACATTCAGGAAAAGACAAGTTATTTTGAGAATTAATTGGACAAATACAATTATAAAGTGCATGGCACAGTATCTGACTCATGCCTAACATGTATTTTTTTCTCCAAAACATCAATGCATTATTCTGTCTGTTTGCCTTTCTTCTTGGGTTTTCCCTCAATACAGAACACATCACCCATCTGTTAGCCTTCTCAACTTCAGATTGAAGTGACTAGGGCAACAGGTTCCATGAATGTAAGTGGTCTCATGGTGGACACTACTCCAATTAGAAGTGGGTACTTGACCTAAGGGTGTTCCTTTTTTCTTTGCAAGACCAGGTATACATGGCATGAGGAGGTCTGCAGCAGGACACTGCCCAAGTGGCACTTAATGCATTTTCTTGTGAGTTATACACTGGAAAACATGGAGAGGTTTAGCCTGTTCCTGGGTAAGAGTGAGGGGCAGAAGCAAGCACAAAGACAGGATAGAAATTCAAGAGAGTAGCTGAATTAAGGTAGTGATGGAGCTTGGGGTGTTAGAATGAGCCAACGTGTAGTCCCACACAGCAGTGCATTACGCCCGCCACTCACATTGCCTGCTAGTCTAAAGCCACTGAGCCTTGGGAGCAGCAATGTCAAGTGTGAGAGTGGCAGGACATTGCAGGAATACATTCCACTGGCTTCATTTAGTTAAGCCTCTGCTAGCTTCAGATCAGATTTTCCTGTGTCAGCATATGTGAGTGACACACAGGCCCCCTGGCTTATGTCACTTGCATACGTGACAACTCAGTTTTACTCAAGGCAGCCTTCCCAACTTTTGGTGGAGAGCAGACAGCTCACATTTTGGGGCGATCATGGGACCCCTAGGCCATGAGCCAGGGCAAGAAGGTGTCCTATGGTACCACATACTGCCCTGGGGATGCCAAAGCTGTGCTGCAAGGGCTTCGCTTTGGAATTTCAGGCTGAGGAAGAATGGAAGAGAAGAATACAAGACATAAACAAGCAGCAAAACGGGACAGAGAGTCAAGAAGGGAGAGAGGTAGGCTGTCATATGATTGATGGGTCAGAGTGAGCAGAGCTTTAAAAAAATGGCGGTGGATGGTGGATATTTGCAAAGATCTATCTGTTCATGCCTTAACACTTTTTTGAGGCGCTTCCAAAATGGAATTTCTTTCCTGGAGACAACGGTCCTTGATTCAAATTGCTAATGAAATGGCAACCGGAAGCAGACCTGGCCATGGTCAAGGTCTCTCTGTTTCTTTTTTCTTTGCAAGATCAGGTGTACATAGCACTGATCCTGACATCTTGACCTCAAGGAGTGAGTCTTCAGGGTCTGCACAGCGTCAATCCCCAGAGATGGTGTAGAATGAGCTTCTCTTGGAATTGAGGGGATCTCAGGGGGGTGCCTGCCCCCTGCAGCCCAGTCTGGGTAAGTGCATCTTGCAGAGTGGGAGGGAGTGGATACTTCAACCTTTTCAGTTACTTCCTTCAGATAGAGTCCAAGTACCAGAAAGCACCGTGCTCATGGTGACTGTTCCCTCCGCCATTTCCTGCTAATCCGAAGCTATGAAGCAAAGTCAACAGCTTTGCCAACTGTCAGAGCAGCAGGACACTGGTGACTGCTGACATTCAATAGCAATTGTCTTTTATATGGCTATGTTTATGATCAGGATTCCACCTGATTTATTTCTAGACATACAGGTATCAATAAAGCAAGCAAACAATCTCAGGTTTTGCAGCACTGTATCATCACATTCTTTGTCCACTACAGTTCTGGAATCTGCCCATGGGAAGAAACAAACATATCTTGGCATCCACTGCTCAGAAATAATATCACAGTTTATTAACTATACCTACTCCCCAAACAAGGAAAATGGATTGTCCATAGCAGGGAGAAAAGAAGGCTCAGGCTGCAGATAGGAATTTTTCCTAGGGCACCCCATAGCCTTAGCCTGCAGTAACTGGCCTGTAGCCAAGCTCAAAATGATAGTGTGTGGAGGTGAGTTTCATTTATCTATAAAAATCAAAGGGAAGATGTGTACTTAACTGGTTGCCCAGGCCAGTAAGAAGACCCTTTTACTTCACCCGTGACTCTTGACCTACATAGTGAGATTCCCAGGTCCAAAACATGTTCCATTTTGGGTGGAGAGCGAAGAATTGCTGCCAGTTGGCAGGGACAGTCCCTATACCTATCTCCACCTGTACTAGGGTGGTTAAAGAAAAGCTCTTGGGCCAGAGCTATGGGGAGATGTGTGGTAAGAGTGGGTTCTGGCCAAATATGGATCAAGAGATTCACACTGCCAGATGTTGAACTAACATCATGGAATGTAATCCTCTTTCCAGATTGATAGGTGGTTACAGCCATATCGGCATTAAACTTGCTCAGTTTCTTACAAGTGGCAACTGCTAGAGCTGGGATTAAAATCCAGGCTTGTATGGTTCCAAGAACATCAGTGTCTCAATACATAATGCACACTTGCCTTTCAGTAATCACATTTGTAATTATAAGAGTGTTTCCTGGCTGACAGATCCAAGTGACTACCATCCTCTGTACTGAGTTACCTGATACTGCCAAATGTGCCGGCATCGAATTTAGTCAGTGTGGACGGTTAGCATCACAAGCTGCTGGTTGGTTCTCTTCTCCAATGTGAAATGTGTGTGTTGAATACTAAGAATAGACAAACAGTCCATAGGCTTTGGCATGGTGAAGGCACTGGGCTGTCACTTCTAGAAAACTGTGATGTAACCCAGCTGTTCCTAAACTTTGGGACTTTCCTTATGCTGCCTAAATCACACAGAGGTTGTGACCATCTGCTTGGCTTTTCTGCAGCCTTGAAACAAAGTTCCTCATCTTCATGGTATCTTCATCCCTTCCTCTGCCTCGGTGTTACCATTAGAAACATATATATCCAGACATGGTGGTTCTGGAGTGAGGATGTGTTTATCCATGTTGGCTTTTCAAGGAAATTTATTTTCTGTCTCAATATTCTAGCAATTATAGATCAGGTTGAATATACAGCAACATGTGGGTATCTGTGGGTTGTGTAATTGGATTGGGGGTGAAACAAGGCTGGATGGTGGTATTTATTAGCACCTGATAAACTCTCTGGGAATCAGAGTACCTGTTCCCCAGGATTTTTATCACCTTTTCAGACACTTGTTCTATGGTGCTGTCTCCATTGTGACCTTTTTTAGTGGTCGTATTGAATTACATTTCTGGCTTTTATTATTATTATTATTAATTTTGAGATAGAGTCTCACTAATATTCCCAGGCTGGGCTGGAACTTGTAATCCTCCTGTCTCAGGCTCCCAGAGTGTAGGGATTCCAGGTGACAGCCACCATGCCTGGTTTCTATAGTGACTTATATATTGTAAGAAAGCATCTATTCCTTGTCATGAGTAAGAGGCCACCTGACAGTTCAGTCACAGCATCTTCTAACTCCCCATTCGTCTCCGGATGCCTAGGGTAAGACTCATTTTTTTAAGAAAGGCTAGTTTCCATATTCTTGGAAGTAATGTAAGTGGATGACCAGAAAGATAGGAGCAAAAAACCCCATGTGCTGCATTTTGGTTAGTGTCTCTGGTGCTGTTTATTCTTCCATGGTTTTCTCCAAGGTAGTTGGCCTTGTTTTGCTCCTACCTTCATGAAGGCCCTTTTCTCTTTGGTGTCTCCTTCAAAGAACTTCCAGCTGTGAGACCTGTGTTATCTCAGGAGGAGGAGAACCTTGGGGATCTCTAGGCACAGAGCAACTTATAAGAGACACTCTGTGAGTCAAGGCAGGTTGTGAGATATATTCCACGCCTACTTCAGCTCAGCAACTTGAGAAATGGGACAAAGTTCTGAAGATCAGATCTTGTGGACTTCTATCCCTGTCAATGCTTTCTTTACAACCACCAACTGACTCTGAGTCAGTATTTTTCTAACAAGTCAACCACACTGAAATCAGATACCTAGTTGAATAACTTGGAGTTGTTAAATTGGTCTCTGGTTCTGAAATAGAGATAATGATGACTACCTAATGGGTTGTGAAAAACAAATGTAATAAAGACATAATGCCTGAAATGCAGGTTGTAATCATTTAATGTAGCTTTTAATCACAAATGATATATTCCTACCAAGAGTATTACCTTTCTTCAGTAACCCCAAAGCCTTCACATTAATTCTTGTTTTAGCTCACTAAGTCCTTTCTTGTATTCAGACTTCAGACTCTATTCATTTTCTCCCTAAAATATTCATTGCCACTCTTGATAATTTCACTTACATATTTCTTTTCATGCTCAGACTATTGGCAAAATTAACTAAGTGACACGTTCTTTCAAGAAATATTAACTGAACACTTATATTTGGACTGATTTCTGGTATTGAGGCTAGAGAGTGAACAGCTCCAGAAGGTTCCTGTTCCCATGGTATTGACAGGTGAAGACAGTTGATAAATAAATAAGTTAATGAATAAGAAAAAGTTAGATCACAGGAGGTGGAGGAATTAAACAGGGATGTGATGAGTGTGGGTGTTAGAGGGAGGAGGAGGCGGTTACATTACACAGATGTCCAGGGAAGATGGTTCTGTGAGGAGCCACATGAGCTGAGATGCGAAGTATTGGAAGGAACGTAAGGTCCAGAAGCAGCAGGCGCCCGCGAGCCTTACATGGAATGAGCTAGGCTAGGCAGAAGGTCAGAGGGTAGGCCAGCGTGCCTGCCCCCAGACTGACACTGGCTCAGCGTAACAAGAAGAGATCAAAGGGGAGTGTGGGACCACACTGGTAGGAATTCATGGTAAGGACTTTGATTTTATTAAATGTACAGTATAAGCCGTTGCAGCTTTTAGATGGGGTTGCAGGTGAGAATCACATGATGGTTGGCATTTTATAAAACTCACTTTGCTGACCAATTGGAAGATGGACTTGTGGTGAAAGTGGAAGAAGGAGGAAGTAGAGCAGCATGGAGAACGACTGACAAGTGACTGGTACCAGCAGAGATGGAGCAAAGTGGAAAACACAGGGAACAGTTTTGAGAAAAATGCCATACTAATTTTCCTGAGGTCATGTCCAATCTGTAAACTGTTCAGTGCTACCCGATTATATTTCTTTCTGATGCAGAGCTGAATAACTTCGGTCTTCAAAGTCCTCCATGATTCCTCCCTGAGCACTGTGCTCTTTATTGACTGTCCATGTCTCCAAATTCCCACATTATCTGTACTGTGTAATTAATAAGCATGCAAATAATAATGCACTTCCTATTGTTTTGTGCCGCGTGTCAGATTCATTAGACATGTCTGTTGTCAAGATAGAAAACACCTTTGGATCAGACACTTTTTTCTGCACTCTAATAGCACTTTGTGTAGCTCTGTGTACAGTGCACATGGTGAAATTGTGTATTGATTGATTAAAACACATACCACTAGCATTTGTCTCTTCAGTGTTTCTCTTATACGAAGAAGGGTGATTATCTGTCAATATCCATTGCATCACTGAACCAGGGTGCAATGCATTAATCATCTCTGCGATAACCAGATGAGGCTTTATTGTCATCTCTTTATATTTTGCTGAGATAATTTCACTTGCCTTAGAGTTTATGAGGCCATAAGTGGCTCCCATCTGTTGATGAACATATTTTTAAGAGTCGTTTAGTCTCAAGTATGGAATACTTGAGGGGAAGCTAAATTGTAACTTTTATATTAAGTGTCATCTTAGTAACAGAATCAAAATTGGAAGCATGTGTTCAATGTTGGCCTTTCATTTTCAAAGCTTTAGGTCAGGCAAATAATTAATTTCATTAGTTTACAAAGCAGATTATGCCTAATAAACTCTATTTTGTTTATGGTCACATTTTAGTTAATCCATTGTTTTAGAAAATGGGAGAAATCTGATTGGCTAATTATTCAACATAGTAAATTACATTATTCTACATCCAGAGAACATTGGCCTAATTGAATTATCCAATAATCATATAATGAAAATATTTCCTTATTAATACATTTTGAGTAATCCATGCCAGTGGTGAAACAGAGAAGAATAGTGTTTATTCCATCTTTGTTTGACGATTGACCACAGAATGTAACATAACACTTCTATGGTTAACTTTTTCCACAGGAAGTCTAATAAAGACAAGGGAGCTTTCACTGGACACTTCCTGGTACTCTGAATTTTCACTATCTGTATTTTTTGGCTTGCCTAGAAATTTGTTTTCTTTTCTTTTTTTTTTTTTTGCGGCACCGGGGATTGGACTCACAACATCGCACCTGCCAGACAGGCGCTTAAGCCACTGAGCCAAACTCCCAGCCCTAGTTTTTTGAGGCAGGGTCTTACTATGTAGCTCAGGCCGGCCTTGTGCTCGCATTGTAGCCCAAGCGGGCCTCGAACTCACAACGCTCCTCCTACCTCAGCCTCCTGAGAGCTGGGATTAAAGGCGTGTGCCACCACGCCCAGCTTAGAAATTTGTTTTCTGATCAGTGGTATTTTGCAAAATAAACCTTACATAAAATTGGTGTCACTTTATGCTCAATAGAAGTGAAACCTGTGGTCACTTTCTCTTGCTAGCAAGAGGTAGAACATACTCTAGGGTATTTTCTTTTACCCTTGACATTCTGATGAGTTTAATGGAGCATTTCCTCAGCAAAGTTCACACATACACAACAACTCACACACCAGGGAAGTCTGTGGATGGATACTGTGGATGAAGGGGACGGCCTGAGGAATTGAGATCACGTATATCACATGGATTCTACAGCACCGACCTGGTAGTAACGATCACTGTTTCTTAAAATATAACTTTTTTCCTCTTCCTCTTTCTCCTCTACTCCTCTTCCCCTTCCTCCTCTTTCTCCTCCTCTTCCTCTTCTTCTTCTATGCAACAAGAGACTCTCACATGGTTTCAGCAGACATCACTTTTACATTTGATAAAAGTAGAAGGACTTATTGTAGACATTTATTCAACTCTTTATCACGAGGAGAAAGAATAACAAGAAAGAAAGAGCTAAAAGGTAGATTCAAAAAACTACTGCATTTTAGAGTATTTATTCAGAAAATTGCCTCTGCAGTCCATCTAATCCAAGAAGTGAAAGAAAATCTTTCAACAAATGTGGTGTTCAAGTTAGCAAATGGTGAAGGGGTTCTACTAATTGTCTTCCTGGATGATAGACCTTGGCTGTGAGAGTGTGTTACAATATATTGATTGAAAAATCCCAAATAATGGCCATTGATCATTTTTCTAACAAAAGTTACTAAATTGAAAAGTTTTAGTTATCCAGCTCAGCTTCAAGGATAGAAGCTTGGATGTGATCAGACAAATTTGAGTGAAGAGGAAAAAGAAAAGGAACAGACTGACCAGATAATTATACATGGGACTAGATTTCACTGACCTGTTAGACAATAACATCTTAGGTGGTATAATTCACTTTTATTAGATGATGAATCAACCATTTCTATTCTTTTCCATAGACACTACATTTTCAGTACAGTTTCAGTATTCCATACTTTCTCGTATAAATGAATGTACAATGGCACTATTATAACTAACAGTAACCTTTAGAAGTAAGACAATTTGCTGAAAAATAAAAGAGTAAGAGAACATTTTATAGAGGAGAATAAAGGTTTTTATTTCAATTCTCACTTTATGTCCATGATATTTCTGTCTAAGCTCTGCTGAGAAGAATGGCCAGTGGGCAACAAATTATCCCAAGGTATATTTTTTTTCCCGTTTTTAATCTCTTTTCAGGTGACAAATAGTTTTCTCTTAGACAAGATTCACTTGATTTTTAAACTGATTTAATTAGGAAAAGTAATTAAATGCTCAACAGGAACCCCAGAATAGGGGTATGCTTCTCTTATAGTTAAAACATTTTGAGAGAGGACACACCACATCGTACTTTTCTATATTCCAAGGTATCATAGCCATCCGCTTCAGTGTTGGTGTCACAGGTGGAGTACTAATGAAGTTGGTACTAATGAAGATTGTTAATTCATAGAACAACTCACAGAGGAAGAGCTGTAGGGCAAAATGGTGAAAGGAAAGGGTCTCAGCCTAGGTGCATCTGGATGCAGATTTGGACTTTGCCACTAGCCCAATGGCGCACCTGTCAATAAAGGTAGGAAGGGCAGCACAGAACCAGAACCACGGCTGGGCAGTTGAGTGGCCTGGGTCCACTTCGGTGTGGTCACTTATCATGTGCGTGATCTTGGACAGCTTGCTTAACTTCACCAACCTTGAACCTTTTGATTGGTTGATATCTGTCTCATAGGGTTACTGCTGTGAGGTTTATGCGGGATAATTTTATGTGAAATTTAGCATCTACACATAGAAAGGTCATCAGGCATTTAATAATAATAATCCTATTTTATTATTATTAATTAGCGCTAAGCATTGCAGGATGGGAAAATAACAAAACCTACTTCTCGAGTGGAGTTTCCATCTTATAAGATGGAGATTAAAATACTGATGAATGAGACAGGGAGAACTGATGACGAGGTCAGTCACTGGTTGCAATTATTCAGGAGCAATATTAGTGTTTGCATAAGAACTATTAGTATATTTGGCTGCTAATGCATCTTGTGGTGCTTGCTTTAACCATTATTTTCTTGGTGTTCATGCCTTTAAAACACCTGTGAGCATATCTGTCCCCCTGTCTTTGTATCATCCATCTATGTATTACTCCAAGGATATCTTTGCACAGTACTTTAACTTTTCTGACTTCCAATGAAAGAAACACACTTTTGACATTTCATGTAGGTATTTTTTAGGTAAGATGCCATCTGGCCTTTAATAAAGACCATCTTTTATAAATCCTTCTTGGCTAACCACCATTAGTGTCACCACTTTTTGATCCAGTCTCACTTTCAAATGTTTTCTTTTTTAAGACTCAAAATTGGATCTTTGAAAAATTCAGCTTCCAATTTTAGAAGGTAATCTTAAAAAAATTAGGGAGATGGATTTTTCACTAGCCCCATTAGTGCTAAACTTGCAAAGAGAAACTACCTTTAAGTTGAAATTGTCTCCTTGAGTTCATGGCCATTTTGATAAGAATAGTGCAAGGTAATGCAACCCCATTTTAAATTTAGAAATTCTAAAGCTCATGCCACATAAAAAGGCAGCAGCGAATGGCACTGGCACGCTGGCATTCAAGAAACCAATCAGGTACCCAGGTCTTGACTTAAGTGAACCGTTCAATGAGCTGCAGCAATATGAAAGGAGGACACAAAAGCAAAAGGAAAACGTGAAGCTCCCTAGGCTTTCATTCTATCCCTCCCCCACTGTGTAATCATTACTCAGAGAGACCATGTACAGTCATGACCTGTCCCTTCTGTTTTTGGTTTAGATTCCTCACATGGGAAGGGCAAAGGCAACACCTGGTTCCTGTCTTAAAGAATCAATGGCACACAGTTTGAACATTTCAATGTTCAGGAAACAGACGGACTATTTAGCAGTTGCTCTGGTTACCATAATAATAATTTAGTAAGTGGAAGAATTTACATTTACCCAGCAATTGTTAGTATTCTTATGATATGTAAGGCTTAACAGTAGCCCCAGAGATGAAACATGCACAATTTCTTTCCTTTGGAGCAATACTGTCTACTCACAAAAACTACATTGGGTGTAAATAATAGGAATACAGAGAAGAAAATATGAAGGTCTACACCAAAGGGGCAGATAAAATGGGACCACAGAAGAGGAAGAGATTATTCTCAGCTATGTACCAAAGGAAGACTTCAGGAAAGAGGTAGTACTTGAGTCAGGTCTTATTTGAATAAGTTTTGTTCATGCAGAGAAAGGAATCAGTGTATTGGTGGAATGATTTTATTAATGACACAATAGCTTTACCTGAAGGAGATGAGTGGGAAATATATCTAGCAAAGTGTGGAACATTCTTTCTGAAGGACTATGAGATCACATGACCCTGGAATCTTAATCAGAGTCTAGGAATTTATCCTATAGACAACACACGAGTGGGCTTTCAATCCTGACTTTTCATTAGAATTACATAATGTGTTTTAATATTGTGTGATTGTCTGCAACATTTGTGAGTTCTAGAGCAAGATTGTGAATGGAAAGGCCAACCACATACTGTATACCAAGATATTTTAGCTTTAAAGGAAGATACGCCAAGATGTGAACTCGGGCTGGGACTCTCAAGAAGCTGTACTCTCTCTGAAGGCCATGTTGCCACTAGGGGTCTTGGTGGTCACACGGATGTTCTGAGGGCAGGAGGGGCAGAAGCTGGATACAGGCTGGGGCTGCAGAGGAGGGGCTGTCACTACCCTCATCAAGGACTGAGAATGTCTCAGAAATGAAGGGCTACAAGTCCCTGTGGAGGGCAGGTTCCCCTGCCATTTCAAAAGGCAGATTCTAGGAGTTTCTCTGTACCACTCAAAATAAACTCACCCTCTCAACCCATCCCCAAAGCAGAAGGGAGCGCTGAGAGTGTGTGCTTCTATACCCTCCCATTTCTGGGGATGGAGACAGATACTGAGAAACTGGAGTGGTCCTCCAGCTTTCCGGGCACAGCTGTGATCATTATTCCCCAGCCTGACTCCGCCCCACTTGGCCCACTTGACACAGCTGCTGTGTACTTTTCTCATGTATGTTTCTATTGTGTTCAGCCCACCAGTGTTTGGTACTTTGTTCTGGCATCACTGGGAAACTCTTGCATAGCTCTAATGGTGTGTGGTAGGCTTGGTCCTTCCAGCAAACTGGGTGGACAGGGTGGACTCTGGGGACCTGGGATTGTTTCCCACAGCTTGAACATCTCTCTAGGTGACAGGGAGTCTCCTACTTAGTATCCCTGCATAAACACAAGGTACTAATTCACTATGGGCCTCAATTACCTGCTATATAAAGGAGTACAAACAGAAGGTATTAATTTACTAGAGATTTCAATTGTCTATGGTATAATAAGGCAGTTTCCAAAGTTAAATTAAAAGGATTTTACATACTTTTTTTTTCTATTTTCATGGTGACCATATTTTAATTTGGTTTTGGAAGTATTTTTGGTTGTATATTAAGGGTATTCTCTTTAATCTACCCCAGTGAAAGTTATTCAGAAAATCAACAGAAGATTACATCTCTACAAGTCACATTTTCCAGATAGGAAATGATTGCAGCATTGAATTGCCAAAGGGACAGCTGAAAAAAATGGGTCACACATTCACCCCATTCTGGGACGCGAGCTGTCAAGTGGTGCCCAGCTCATTTTCATACTCTTATAAACAAGCTGCGTTAACAAGCTACTCTTAAAAAAGTGCACTCATTTCCCCAGTGAATTACACAGGAAAGAGTCCAGCGCTGCCTCCAGAGGACTCGAATAGTTGTTTGTTCTTTGAGCTCAGGTGTGGTAAACTAGCTGAGGGCCACAGTGCACCCTGAATATTGGCCAGTGCGATAGAGAGCCCTTTTCTCTCCAGCCCTGATTTCTCACACTGGCACACAACTCGTAGCCTGCCTACTGGTGAGGGGAAGGAAAAACACAGAAAGAAAGCAACGGGGCTTGATTTTCACTTTCAATTTGACTACACAATCTATAGTGCCTACTGGGAAGGATTTAGGGGTAAGATTAATGTTCCACAGTGCTCTATTTTACATTTCTGTCCAATAAAGAATACTGTATTGACTATCCAAAGTGAGTTTTCAAAAATTTTTTGAAGAGCTAAATTCCTTCGGTGCAGAGTGATTTAAAAAAGGGGGTGACTTCACTGTTTTGGACTCCGTACCAGAATGCAGACAAATTAGAGGAATAAGATGCCTCTGTGAATTGCATGGCCAGTGCATTTTTGGGAGTGGGGAACACATCTCTAATTGGAAGTGGAATGAATAGAAATTCCAGTGGAGGCTTAGAAATACAAGCCGGTAGATAATGATTACACAATACAACTATCTTTGGAGAATGACTGTATACATAAAATATTAAGACCTACTTCTCTCATGTTGAAGTCCAAAGAATTTCACTTTCTTGTTGGGACTAGAAACAATAATGAGTTTATCTGGCATCAAATCAAAGTTTAAGATTATGAATAAATATTTGGTGTTCTCTTTTGTCATCTATATACTTTATTAGTTCAGCTAAATGTAGGAAGAAAGAAAACACAGGAAATGAAAATCTACCCTTAAGAAATAACCTTAATATATTTTTGAGACCAACTCTTTAACTTATTAAATAAATAAGAAAAACAGATCTCTTTATAAGGGGATATATTCCATATGGCACTTAAACAAATAGAAAGGGTAGCAGTGAAGTTTACAGGTGAACTGTTGCTCAATCTTATGAAATCACTTGAGTACATACAAATAACTGAAAATACAAAGACAAAGATAACAAACCCAAAAGGTAAATAAACTATTTGGAATAACCACCTGCTTTTGCTATTACATAATGATGGTTTTCTCAAGCATTAAGTTGACTGCTTTTGCAAGTCAACATTTGTGATTATGTTCAAAAGCTGAAAGGCACCTGATAAACATTAAATTTTGCTTACTGGGTTTGCAGCATAATATATTAATCAAATGATTCCCTATGTTGAAAGCTTGATGTATTATAGGGCATCTGACACAGACTGGGTAACGCTAGAACTTTGCTTGGGTAGATTGACAGTGGGAATTAGAACTGGAGCTTCATTTAGAGAGCATTTTCGATTTCAGAAAATGCGTCCTTGGCTGATAGAAAGGTAGAGTTACCTCTCTTCTGTTTGACAAGGGTGATTTATAACATTTTCCAGAGGGGAAAAATGGCATGGAGATTAGTATCTGTGAGCAAAATCTGAGCATATTCTCCCACAGGTCAGTGTCTGCCTTCTCCCAGTGCAGGGTGCAGGCAGTATGTATGAGGCACGTGGCCCATGGAAGGAGCAGTTGGGTAGGCACTGCTGGCTCTAGCTGAAGGCCCCTCTGGGTTTGCATGTGAGACTGCATGCCATAAACCCTTTAAACAGTTAAGTATAAGGACTCCATCTCTCCAAAAATGCAAATAATACATCAGCAAAAGGATTGGATAAGAAAAGAGAGAAAGAAAAAAAAAGAGTGAAGCAGACAGGGAACTGTCAGGTGATTATGAGTAGCAATGAAAGATCAGAATGAAAAGTTGCCTTGGGTGGCTTTTTGTTGCTGGGGGTTCAGCCCTTAGCTCCTTGGGAGGTAGTGACTTTCACCTGGATGAATGAACACTTGAGAACACTTGAGGGTCATCTATATTTAGGGGAAACTAGAACGAAGTATCTGCTGTCATGATGGCATCAGTAATAGAGGCCACAATATGATCTGAGGGATGCTTACATGTTAGAACTGGTGGAACGCATTTGTCTACTATTTCCGATTTGGGGTTGGATGGGGTGGAGGGAAGCACAGGAGTTGAGAGCAAAGAAAATGCATAATCATCCACAGTTGACTTCTTTTTTTCAAAAACAATAGCATATATATTTATCATATCTAACAAGTGGAATAATCTTTTTTAAACATTTACAAGTGCCTATGAACATTTAACACAAAGTTTTATATCAGAGAGAAGTGAGGAAATACCTGGTCAGTAATATGTTCCTGGATTTTTTCTGCAGTCACTGAAAAAGAAAGCAGAAAAAGTTTACATGAAAGTATGAAAATCAACCCAGCAATGAAGTACTGATACCGCATTGTCAAAATCCCCATAGCAGGCTCAGGCTCTATGAGCAAGGATTAACATCACACTATGGACAGTTAAAATCACTGCAATTATTGGGGAGGAAAACTCAAAACCTAAATAAATTGTGTCGGGCAAAGATAACAGAAAGTGGAAAGGAAATCCAATAAGGATGATAACCAGCAGAATGTATTAAACTTTGGCAGAAAAATGATGAAGAGATGAAAAGGACTAAAAAATAATAACGCAAACAACAGCCAAACAATGATGGCCTGCTGAAGTATCAGAAAATATTGAGATGGAACCCTGGGAACTAGACCGGGGATCTGGGGCGGCACACAGCAGAAGTGCTACTTTTAAAACACATCACTCTAGTCTGTCATTGTTGTATTGCAGGAGATTGAAGTACAAACCAAAGGTTCTATAAATGGTATTTTAGGATGGGCGAAATTCACAGTAATGTATGAAAGCCGAAACAGAGACAAAGAAAAGGCTGCTAAAACAATTGGTCTTGCTCACTGTGACAATAACCTGAAAGTGATCAACAGTACACACGTCTTAAATAGAAAGAAATAAAACCCTTAGTAATCATAAATAAATAATCAACAAGCTAACAGAAAAGAAAACAGAAACTTGCCAGCACCAGAGTTATTCTGTGTTTGTGAACAACTCAGTATGTTACTTATACTTAATTATGTATTCCCTTCGAAAGGTAAACTTTTTAATTCAGATCATTATAGAGTCACATGCAGTTGTGAAAAATAATATGGACAATTTCTCTGTATCCTTCACCCAGTTTCTGCTAATGGGAAGGTCTTGAAAATCAAGAATGTTGTAGAAATGGAATTGTATATTGCAAATAACATTTTGGGATTTGTTTGGTTTTTCACTTAGTATAGTTCTCTGGGGATTCATTCAGGTTGCTGTGTGTATCAGCTGTCAGCGCCTTTTATTCTGAGAAGAATGCTATGGTTTGAAGACCCTACACTGTATTTAGTAAAGTTCATGGATATCTGTCTGGCTGGTTTCTGGGTTTTGGCTGTAAAGCTGCTGTAAACATTCGTGCATAGGTTATTATGTGAACACAAGTCTTCAGTTCTCTGAAATACATGCCCAGAGGATAACTGCTGGGTTGCATGAGAGTTGCATGTTTAGTCATTTAAGAAATTGTCAAACTTTTTTTAAAAAAAGCAGTAAGTTAAATATGTAAGTCAGTTAATCAACTAATAAGTATATGCTACCATTTTCTAAGCATTGCATAGCAGGTGATACAGAAGAAGTAAGACAGGGTAGGAGGAGTGAGTTATTTGATCTTGTCATTGTCAAGAAATGCCTGAGGCCAACCTTGGAGTTTCCAGATAAGAAAAGCCATTTTTTTTTTCATTTTGAAAGAGCACTGTTCAATCACATACTCTTGATATGTTTTAATATTCAGATTTCTTTCGTCAGATTAAAAGCACAGTGTTTAAAGAAGAGGCAACATGGTTTGAGGGACAATCTTTTGAGTTAGATTATCCATATTCAAATATTGATTCCCCAAAGAAGGGACATTTGGATGGTAAGCTGAAAGAGGATAAGGAGGTTGGCTTCACTGAGAAGAGGGAGGTAAACAGGCTGACAGAAGGACACGCGTGTGCAAAGGCCTCGTGCAAGGAGGGAGCATGGGGGTGGGTTTCCAAGACACAGGAAGGAGTGAAGTAAAGGGCTTGCGAAGTGAGGTGGGGCAGGACCGGCAGACAGGATCAGACAGCAAGCCAGCCCATAGAGACCGTCTGGGGAAGGTAAAGGGTCAACCCAAGAGTAATAGAAAGTCAGCCCTTGAGGGGGTTTAGAGCAGGCCCTGAGTATGGATCTTAAAATATCATGCATAGATTTGCATTTTAAAAAACTATCTCACTCTGGTTGTCATTCGAATTTAGAGACTGGACGGGGTATTAGGATGGCAGCAGTGCCATAAAGTCTTCAGCTTTGTTTTGTTAGGGACCAAGGTAGATCTGGAGGAAAGTAGGAGAAAAAATAATACAAAAAACTACCAAATAATTAGACATCAATAATGTTATGGATAGATCAAAAGTGGCCCCACAGCCTCATGTGTTTGGGAGATGACTGAGCCATGGGGGCATCACAACTGGCTGGCTGTTAGGAGGTGGCATCTGATCAGAAGGGGTGGGTCACTGTGAGTGTAACCCGGAAGGGTCTACATCTCTCCCTGGCTCCTCCCCCTTCACTCTCCGCTTCCTGGACAACATGATGTGAGCAGCTAACCCTCTGCCATGCCCCCGTGCCATGCCAGCTTGTCTTGGTGCGGGCCAACTGTGGACTGAAACCTCTACCAACTGTGAGCCAAAAATAAGCCCTCCTTCTTTAACTTGTGGGTATCTGGCATTGTAGCTTAGCGACAAGGAAGTGACTGAGACACCCACTGACCTCTAGCAAACGGACCAGGTGATTACAACCGGGCATCTCCTGCAAGCTCTGCCAGTCATGAGGTGCTCCACGTGAGTCAGTTACATCATGCTCTTGCTTAACTGCCCGGCTGTAAGGGAGTTCATAGTACCTAACCCTGCCCAGATTTGTGAGGATTAAAATGAAAGGAGTATGAATTTTGCAGGCAAAGATGCTAGAGGGTCATTCCAGATAGTGGGGGACAGAGAGAAGAGCATCTCAGAGACAGGAAAGGGGGTGTGAGGCTGGATTGGTAGGAGTTCCATGTGGCTTATGCAATGTCTCCCTTACCTGTGGTATCACTTTTCACACTTTTAGTTACCCACAATGCACCATGATCTACATGAGATGGAAAATTACAGGAAAACGCAATTTAAAGTTTTAAATGTCTTTTCTTACAGACTGCTATAATTGTCCTATTTTATTATTGTTGTTGATCTCCTACTATGCCTACTTATAAATGAAGCTTTCTCGTGAGCATGTATTTGTAAGAAAAGCAGAGTATAGCTAGGGTTTGGTACTATCAGCAGTTTCAGTCACTGGCAGAACATCTTGAAACATATGTCCTGTGACTGGGGACCTCGGGTAGAGTTAAACAGAAGCTACAGCAGGTAGGAAGCAAACGGTGTGGGGAGAGGGAAAGAGCCCAGCCTCAGGTGGTTGTTGACTTGGGGTAAAACTGGGGGCCTCATAGGCAGTGTGTGGCGGTCAACCAAGGTCTTTGAGAGAGGGATGTGGTGACCAAAACTGTTGTGGAGACAGAAGAGCTGGCCAGCAGTGCAGAGGGTGGTCCGAAGGGCTGTGGGGATAGGGGATGGAGAAAACAGTGAGGGCAAGCTGTGTCCAGGAGGGAAAAGCAAGGGTCTGCACCCAGGCAGCTGCAGCAGGGTGGAGGGAGGCTGGGGCAGCTGGCACTCTGAGGGAGGCTCTGGAGAGTGACTGTAGGAGCAGGGGGCAAGGGCAGCCCCAGAAGAGTTAGCTAAAGGAACGAATAGATGATGATACTTCTAGAGATACGGTGAGAGAAAGGACACAATTCAAGAAGTTACCCCGTGAGGTCAGGAGCCACGATTGAAATGAAGATGTCCATAGGTTATGGAAGCAGACATAACAACAACAAGAGACGGGATAATGACCCCCAGCTGCCCAGATTCTAATGGTGGGAACCTGGCACTATGATTCCTTATAGATGAGACTAAGCTAAGAATTTGGAGATGGGAAGATTATCCAGATGTGTGCAGTGTAATCCAAAGACCTCTTCTTACCATGGAGGGCAGGAGAGGCAGCGGCAGAGGGAAGGTCCCGAGAAGAGGGAGCAGCGGGCGGAGTGGCGCAGTGCTGGGAGGGCAGCCCCTAGGAAACCTGGAAATGGGGAGGACATGGGGCTCCCCCAGAGCCTTCAGTGAACATGCAGCCTAGCAGATACCTAAATTTTAGACTTGTCTGTTCTCCAGAACCATAAGATTAAAACATTTTTGCTGTTTCAAGTCATGAAACTAGTGTTATAATCAGCTCATTGTATCTTCAGGTTCTGAATCTACAGATTCAACCATCAATGCTTAGAAAATCTGTATCTATCTATCTATCTATCTATGCATCTATCTATCTATCTATCTATCTATCTATCTATCATCTATCTTGGGTCTGGTTATGGCCTTAAATTTGCAATGCTCCTGTCTCAGCTTCCCAGAGTGCTGAGATTACAGGGATATGGATAGAATAGTTTTAAAAATTTCATCTGTACTCAATATGTAAAGACTTTTCCTCTGCTATTATTTCCTGAACAATAACATAGGGCAACTTACACATGGCAGCGACACTGTATCAGGGATTTGAAGTTATCTAGAGATGGTTGAAAGTCCACAGGAGGATGTGTGCAGGTTATAAACAATTACTACACCATTTTATATGAGGGATTAAGCATCCAAGGATTTTGGTATTTGAGAAGTTTCCTGGAACAAATCCCTTTGAGAATCAAGGGATAATTGTAATTTCTTACAGCAGCAATAGGAAACTAATTCAAATAAATTCTCATGCTCCATGTTGGCCATTCCCCAGGGCTAGGCAGGAAAGTACATGGCTACTGAGTAAATGGATGGGAATTTGGCATTCATTCTGCCCTCAGGACAATCGTGTGAAGTACAGACTATTATCCTTGCCTTTTAGACTAGATGACCTGGGCTCAAATAATTTATAAGAAGTGTGCAAATTACATGGTCTGCCAGTGAAAGATCCCTCAGTACTCTAATGCAGAATGTTGCTACTTTGAATACAGGAAGAGCTGAGTTTTAGGACAAAGTTAATTTTGTCTGTCTCCCATTTGGGTCTTCTTTCAGCTTCGGTTTAGACAAAGAATAGAAGGGAGTAAAATAAAAACACCTGGTAGGGAGCCGAAATTTGGACGAAGTGTGGAATATAGAAATAGCTACACCAGGACACTTACATTACATTATACTTTCAAAAATGGAGCACAAGGAGGTGGCGAGGGGAGCCGTGGACACTGCTGGCTCAGCTGGTTATGAAGGTGGTGTTGAGACCTCGTTCTTCATTCAAGAGCTTCGGGCTGGGTGTTGTACAAATGCCCCCATTTGGAGCTCACCAGTATTGGAGGGGAGTTCTTTGTCTAATATTTGTAATTCTTGGAAAATGTCACCTAATTCTCTAAACTCTGAAGTAAGACTCACTAATCCTTCCCCTTGTAAGAAGTTTGAGTAATGATCTCAAACTGACTGAAACTCCAGGGGAAGCTCTTTTGCTGCCCAGAGAGTTTAAAACAGTGGTTCTTGACCTCTTTCAGGAAACAGGCCCTTCTGAAACTTTCAGAGCAGCTGTGAATCTGCTCTTCAGGAAAAAGCCACCACAAAGCAAAACAGGGCGACTACCAGCCACAGATCTAAAGAATCTGCAGAATTTAAGCTCTTTGGAATGACAGGCCTGAACATGTAAAAGAATTTCTCAGAACCCAGCTCCTCTGGAGAATTTTCTGGCACCTCAAAACTATGGGTTGTAACTATTTATTCTAATGTAATGGGTTGAAAGTATGCGTTTCGTTTCTTGTAGTATAGTATAGTATAGTATAGTATAGTATAGTATAGTATATTCATTCTAAGATATATAGTACCTTTACTATGTTACATACCTCAAGTCTGGTTATGAAAAGGTGAATACAGTGGGGTACCCACACTTACAAAGGTTGGCATCAAGAGGGAGAGAGATACATAGTGACAAATTGCAATACCCCTCAGAGGGGTTTTAATAGAATTATGAATGGTGTGCTGTGAGGAAACAGAGAAGGACCAGTCAACATAATTCATCTTGGGGAACCCGCTATTCTGCTTTCATTTCACTTATGCAGAAATACACTATCAACAGTTCAGATCCATAGTTTTAGTTGATTTCTTAGTATCCCCTTTTAAAAGTAGAGTTTAGAACATGTTTTGTAGCTTTGGACAGGTATGTTCAAGCACACGCTTAATGATACAGTGAAGACAAGAAGTTAGACATATGTTTAGAGGAGATATAAATCATCACAAGATAGGATTTATAAAAATGGATTGAATTTGGAAAGAATCATGAAAATGATTGGTCTGACTACAGGGGAGGAAATAGAGCCAACAGACTCTTTGGGAGCAGGAAACAAGCTGTCTGGCAGTAACTATCTTGTTCACAGTTGAGCCCCCAGAGCTTAGTACCCATATATGACACATGGTAGCTGCTCAAATGCTATTTGTTGAGTATGTGAATAAATTATATCAGATGTGACTGTTTCTGATCGCTATTCCTTATGTCCATTTGTTACCAGTTACTCTGAAGTATTTCTGCAACATGATTTCTTTGGTTTATTTCTTTATCTTCCTTTCCATTCCTACCTCCCTGGTCTAAGCCCCAAGTAATTATCTTGTTTATCTCTCTCACCTGAGTCTCCTATTTATTCTGTCATTTCCTCCTCTTCCATGGCCTGCTCTACTTCTGTATTATTACCTACACTTAGCATGAATCTTTCTGTAGGGATGCACAGACTATTTTTCAAGGTGCCGCACATGAAGTCTTGAAACAGGAGAAGGGAAAAGGGGTGAAATGGTGAATCTATTCTTCTTTTTCTGGGAGCAAAATACCTGTTACTTACTTACATATGTAGAGCAATTTGCTATTCTATAACTACAGAATGCTGGAGTATCCTTCTCCTTTCTATCAGGTGTAATTTAGGAAGGAATCTGAGAATTTGGGGAAAAGAACTAATATGGTGATCTGAGACAGGACAGAGTTGGTGATTGAATGAATGAAAGCCCAAGAGCTTGCAAAGGGGCACAGAGCTGCAGCCATTACTTAGAAAAGACACAGGGACCAAGGAGTCAATGACAATGGGGCAGGGAAGGCAGAGAGTCATGGGTAGCAGTATTTCAGTGCTTCATAATGTACAGGTTGAATATCCTTTAATGGAAATAGCTGGCACCAGTAGTGTTTTGGATTTCAGAATTTTCTTCCTGATTTTGAAGTATCTGCATATTCAAAATGAGAGATTTTGGAGCTGGTCCCTAAGTCTAAACATGAAATTCATTTATTTTTCATAAACACATTATACACATAATCTGAAGGCAATGTCATTCAATATTTTCAAAACTTTTGTGCTTGAAACAAAGTTTGCTCACGTGGGATTTTCCACTAGTGTTATCATGTCTGTGCTCAGAAAGTTTCTGAATTTGGAGCACTTAAGCGTCGGATTTTCAGATTTGGGACACTCGCTCTGTAACCACAGTTCATGCCATTCGGGCCATAGCCACTGCCTTGTTGAGCTCATCAGTGTATCTTCCCGGATGGTGATGCTTAGGGTCTCCCTGCTTTCACAGAGGGGCTCCACAGGCCTCTTACACATCTCACACAGCCTGCACCGTCTGCTCTCTGCCTGCCTCTTCAGCCTAGCCTTGCTGTCTCCTTTCTTCTCCTCCAAGGTTTTATTGTCATTTCTAGCACTTTCTGATGTCTGGACCTTTGTATACACTGTTGTCTCTCCAACTTTACAGGACTGGCTTGTGTGTGTGTGTGTGTGTGTGTGTGTGTGTGTGTGTGTGAATGTGTGAAAGAGAGAGTAAATTTAATATGAAGACCTCAGGACTTCCTTCCCTTGTCACACCATCTCTTGTGAATTTGACTTAACTCATTATTTCTTTCATAGCACATATCATAATTTGAAACTATTTACTTTTGTGTGTTTGTGAGTTCTTCGCTTGTCATCTATTCTGTAGTGTAAGCTCCTTGAAGTCAGGGACAAGTGTCCATTTTATTATTATATGCACAGAACTCAGCCAGTCCTGGCATCTCCTAGGTATTCAGTACATATCTATGGAAAGATCGCCAGTATTTTCAGTAGAGAGAGCCTAATTTTAGCCTCCAACATGCTGAAGGCAAGCTGCTTCTGACTGTGGATACTTCATGCAAGGAAAAGTTTGTGGGCTAAAAAAATTACTAGATGACCCATATTAGGGTCAGAAGTTGATCTCCACTAAATTCTGGACCATAGTAAAATACTTTGCTTTGTGCCAGTAACCCTTTTTGGTACTAATCCTCAACTGATTTTTTGAGAATTTTTAAGTAACAATTCTTCCCCCTGACCCCCCATATTATACAGCATCTTTAGTATCATTAGTTCTGCATTAAGAACACAATAAGCATTCCAAATTCTGGGACTGAAGTACAAGACGAAAAGTGAATTCTAGATAACTTAGAAGATCACTGTTTGTAATACTTCCTAAGATAAAAATTATCCTTTTAGCTTAAATTTACCCATGTTTCTACCATTTTCTTTCCCTGTATTCCAATTTATGAAAACAAATTTTTGCGGTGTGGTTGCAGTGAACACATGAGCTTCTTTATAACTGTGCTGTGTGGTACATGCAAGCAGAAAGCCTTGTGCAGTGGTAGACTGGACCCGAGAGTCCGAGTGATGGGTGGAAACCCAAGACCCAAGCCAACCTGCTTGGGTATAGTGTGAGTATGAGCTTCCTTGGCACAGGTCAGAGTAAGTTGAGCATTCAGGGCATCTGTCCAAACGACTATGGGTGATGAATCTGGCAAACAACGTGTCCATGCATTGGAGCTGCTCCCCAGGTTGTGCAACTCAGGCATCAAGGTAAGGGCTTCACTGCTGGGGGACTGACGGTGAAAGCAAAGGCTGATTTAAAAGTTAACAGGGCATCCTTCCGGTGACTCAAGTCAGGTCATAAGTTGGGAATAAGGGGGATCTGGGAGCCAGACAGATCATTTTTGTGAGCTACAGCTACTTAAATATGAGAAAAAATATCCTTTCCTGTGAGCTATTAAAACTCTAATAAATTAAAATACATAATTACAATATTATTTGGAGGCCCAAGTGGTTCTGATTGCTGATAGTTATGTTTTTCTCTTGCTCATGGATCATCACAGCCTGGTCGATATGTAAATGTTCTTCGGCCCACGCAAGGAAAAAGGAGGGAATTCCATTTAAGGAAAACCTAAATTATTCCCAAATTTATTCAAATCATATTTGAAAAAGAGAAGTGGAATTTAAGGGTATAAATTTTAACTGTATAAGCCATTGCTAATAAAAGATTAAGGAGTATGTGGTTTAGCATCTTTTAATTATTTTTTTCTAGCATCTTGCATATACAATGTTTGAAATCTCTGGTTGGATCAACATTATTTTGCTCAGAGGTTTGTGGACTTTGCATACTGATTCTTTCCTGTTTCCAAGTACATTTGCTTTTAGGCTATTTTTATTCACTTTAAAGGAATTTTAATAACTTTCTGTTGACAGCATGGACAGCTGGTCTTGAGAATTAAAGAAAATTCACTTGCTGACTGAGGAAGGAAGTGACATCAATGAGCTTCTAAAGTCAGCCCAAAGGGGGAAATGGGCTTGTGAGAGAGTAGCCTTTCATTGTTCTGTATTTATCGAGCAATGCCTTGAGATGCAAATTGCTGTATCAATCAAACCTATGGTGCCTACCTCCAACCAACTCAATGCAAACTGAAGGAACAATGCCCTGAAACACTGAGCAGAAAACGGATGACGGGTGCAGGAACCCAGGGGCGAAGTGAATTACAGGCGCTTAGAATGCTGTCTCACTGAGCCTATACTTCATTCTCTGTCAAGCCTCAGTTTCTTTGTCTAGAAAACAAGTTTGATGTAGGCTGCTAGTTGAAGTCAGTCTGTTTCTCTGACAGATGGCTAGAAGACTATGTACTAATAAATATAGCGTAGACATGTTATCTTGCCGCTTTCATCCTAAAGAGAGTCATCAATTGCTTTTTATCCCCTACTGAGAGCCATCTAGAAGCAGGGATTTTAGGTGTCATACAGAGCTAGTACCTTGATCTCTTGTTTCTAGAAATCTGTATCCATTGTTTATATATGTACTGCAGAAAAAGCTAGGCACCACATCTGGACCTCGAGTAATAACAACCAGAGTGATAGCAATTATCTTTACTGCAATGAATGACATAATTTTCACCATAATCAGAGAATTTGCCTTTGCAGTTGCTGTTGTCTATTTTTTAAAAGATAGTTGTGGAGCAAGTAGATTGCAAGTGTGTACCTGTGAGTTGTGTTGTATGAGTATACATGTATACACACACACACACACACACACACACACACACCTGTGTGAATGAGAGGCAGAAAGTTACCTTAGTACACTGTACAGTTGTAAGTTGAGAAATTAAATTGCTGACTATTTATTACCCTGTTTCAAAAAGTGTGGAAGTGGCAACAGTAATGATTCAATACAGTGATGATTCAGTTAAAAGTAATTCAGAGTTTGAGAAAAGCATCTAGAATCGCAGGAATTAATTTAACCCAAGAAATAGAGGCATTGATGCTGGCTCTGTTTCCTTGTCTCCAAACATACTTGGGACATTCAAGACAATTTTCAAACTTTTATGAATTTAAAGGTACAACTTGAATCAATTAAAATATTGATTATGTAAAAAAAAAAAGGTACAAACTCTCACCTGGCTTCATGTTCAAGTCAAAGACTTTTCAGATCCCCTTCCCCGAGTGGAGATCTCTTTGGCTTTAGCACAACTCACTTATTTGGTCTTACAATGATATTTTAATGAGCACCTGTTCTGGACAAAGTGATATGCTAGGTGCTTTGGAAGTACAGAAATAAAGTAGACGAAACAAAATGAGCTCTCTTTCAGTCCCACAAACAGCAACATCAAATCATAGAGCTTTCAGATATTCAGAGTAAAGTGTACCCTTTGAGTTGGAGATGTGAAGTATTTAAACCCTGATAGGGTGAAACTGTGATGGAGTCACTTTCAGACTTTGCTAGCCTTTACTGTGCCACTATCAGTTATGTGGCAGATTATTCCATAGTTTTGGTATAATAACAATTGCTTCAACGTATAATAGCAGGTTGCAAATACTAAATTTGCTACAACTTTTTAAGTGGTTTGACTATATAAAGGATAAGACAGCTTGAAAATTTCCAAATGATTGGCACTAATCAAAAAGAGAAACAGTCCTGTTTGGGGAAGGTGCTGGGGTGGCTTCTTGGAGGAGACAGCATCTGACCTGGGTAGGGTGTTAGCAGAAGTAGATGAGGGCAACAGCCTTCCGGCAGCACAATAAGGTGGTACAGAAACACGACTGACAAGTGCCTGCATAAGGAGAAGTATGTGGCTCAGTTTGGTGGAAGTGTAGGCTGTCTAATAAAAATTAATAAGAAGCAAAGTGAAAAGTACATGATGGACTGGTAGCCTGGAAGATCCTTATACTTAAAGAATTGACTTTGGGCATATTTTTGCTAAGGGGGCCCTTGAAGACTTTTGAGCCAGCAAGTGAACAAGATGGTGTCCTAGCAAGATTAATCCAAACATGCAAAGTTTGAGGATGAGGATTCTGCTAAGTAAATGAGGGCAAGACATACTGTGTGAATGGGACACATCAGCAGAGGGGTGGACAAAAAGAAGAAAGGAATCAAAGATGACCAAGATTGTAAGCTTGATTCCTTGGGGGAAGATGTTCTCCACCCCCCCCACTTCTTTTGCAGTGCCAGGGATTGAACTCAAGTCCTCACACATACTAGGCAAATACTCTACCACTGAACTATATCCCTATCCTTTTAATTTTGGGAAGACAGGGTCTATGCTGCTCAGGCTGTCCTTGTACTTGTGATCCTCCTACCTCATCCTCCCATGTAGCTGGATCACAGCATACACTACCACACATAGATGGAGAAGATTCTCTTAATGTAACAGTGAAAGCAAGAAAATAGGGCCAATTTAAAGAGTAATTTTGGTGAGCAATGGTGGGGAGGAGTCGATGAGCTCAGGTCAGCATTCGTTAAAGTTAAAACACCAGGAGGACAACCTGGAGGAAGCAGAACTAGAGCCCAGGAACAGTCCAGAGGTAAAAACCAGGCAATCCTCTGCACAGAGGTGATAGTGGAGGCTATAGGAGTGTTCTCAAGCTGAGGTACAAAGAGGGGAACAAATATCAAGATCAAACACTGAAAAGCTGCTGTATTTTATTGACATTTGAATGATCTTATGACTGCTTAGATCACAGAATGCAAATTTTACCTTGTCCAGACTGAGTAAGAAGGCAGCCCTTCTTGAAGCTACTGCAAGGACTTACTATAAGGGACCAGCAGACTTGAAATTCATTTTGGGAGCATAAATTTTCTCTAGTTGTGGAGTTAAAAGCCAATGGCAACCTTTGTCTGAAGAAAATTAGGCCAGTCTCCTTGCTGTTAAACTTGAGGTTGATGAAAATTTGCACTGACCTAAGGACACCAACCAAGTTAAGGGCAAAGCTGAGAGTAGAACTCAGATTCAGATAGGACCAAGAGTGGGGGCCAAGCAATCCGAATGGCTCACGTGAGCCCCACCTTCCTACTCCTGTCTAGGTGGCCTCGAGCAAGTTATAATCTCTCTGGGCTCCCTCATCCGGAAATAAAGCGAACAGCCTTATTTATTGACTGGTTTTGATAATTCAACAAGTTCACATCTGTAAAGGGCTTAGCCCAGTACCTGGTCTCCTTCATGGGATCGGTGTGGTTCGCTTGCCTTCTGATCCCACGCTGCCTTTATTTACAACAAAAAAACCAGATTGTCTAGAAGCCAGATGAAAGCTGTTTTCAAATATAGCTAAAAAGAATAAGAACAAATTTCAAGATAGCAATGTATGTTATTCTGGAATAACCAGGAAGTATGAAAAAGAAGTGGAAAGAGTATATATTTTTAATCCAAAAAATTAAAAAGGAGGAAAAACATTAGTGAAATTTAAAAGATTGGCATGCAGTTAAGAATTATGGCTCGGCTGGATAAGTAACAATTAGAAAGCTTGGGATCCTATTTTTACCTGAAGGTCAGCAGGCACACGCATTAATCCAAATGCTGTCCATAACCACCACTCCCCAGGCAGCCAAGTGGCACCGGAGCAGGAGAGACAGAATGCTGCTGCTCTTGGCCCCGGGGGGAACCAGCTGGGGCGAGGGTAGCTGGGACTTCAGGCCAGGTGGGGACCTGGATTCTGGTGCCTCTCAAGGGAAACAGTTTTCATTGTCACACAAAGCAAGCCTCAAGAAGCAAGGTGTGTGCAGTTTTTCTGGTTTGCTTTTATACTTTTTAGGGCAAATTATGATATGAGACCTATATTTTCGGATTAAATTCATTTTCTTTCCTTTACCTCCATTACATTCTCCAAAATGATGGAGTTTTGTCCGTTCCTTATGAAGTCTGCAGAGCACAGGTGCTCTCAGCTTCTGGTAATCTTTGAGGATTGCTTAAAGCCTTATGGTACAACAGGGAAACTGCACAAGCACAACCCATCAGTGGTGGGGACTAGATCTCATGATCACTTATAATAGGATCTATGTACTTAGCAAAGTCCTTTCTAGCTTCTCTTTATCTCAGAAGTGGTGAAAAATTCCAGTTTAAAAAAATTCAAATTGATTTTTGAAATGGAATGCCATGTTTTTCCCTGCAAATTCAAGCCATCGCCCCCACCCCACCCCCAAAAGGAAAAACAACAACATAGCCAAAAGGCACAGGTGGTTTTCTCCTAAACTAACTTTTAAAGTACTCAGGGCTACATACAATAAATGAGGACGTTCTTCCAGTTATCTCGTTTTCACCTACTTAACGCTAGAACTAGCTGGAAGGATTGTTCACGCTATGATTGTTGGTCAGTCTCTGCTCCTCCACCCTGATAGACCTGATGTAAATTCACCTCCAGAGAGTCTGTGTGGGTAGCGTAGACTGAGATTGTGTAGGGGCTGTGTCTTTCTCAGTGGTCTGTCTGTAGGATCAGCGGGTGAGCTTGTGGCACTTTGTGGGCCTGTAGTTCAAGCGTCAGAGACCAAACATAAATAGGCAGCTTTTTTGGCATTGTTTTCTTAGTATCAGCTAATTAGATATTTTCCTATGCAATCCCAATCTCCATTAGGAGATCGGCCATTTGGGGGTACTTTTATATTCGTTTGCTTGTTTTACATTTCAGAAGCTTTACACATACATAATTCTAATTTTTTGGGAGTAACAGTAGGCTGGCTTTGCACAGGTGAGGGAATGTCATAAGATCAATTTTGTGAGGGAAATCTATGAATTGTTTTAATTATTTTTTAAACACCCCCCTAAAGGGTCAACATAACACAGCTGAATGTGATCCATGGTTGTACCATAGAGAATTCTTCTTAAATTCTTATTTGTTTTACACAATTAAATTAATTAGGGGAAATCGTTTAATACTCAGTGGAATAAAAACTGATTACTACTTTCTTGCTTTCTGTAAAGAATGATTCTCTGCATTCATTTTTTTTAACTTAGCAGAAAATGTGTCAATTATTTCACGATGGTCATAGGATATTTTCCATTTCTTTACTTCTATTTGGAAAATATACACCTCTAGTTGTTATGAAAGTGATAACCTGATTAAGTGATATAAATCTATGAATCTATAAACCATTTTATACATGAATTGTTACATGATTTTCCATTTAAAAATGTCCTCTAAAGAACACAAAAGATAACTTACAGTTTTATGGTACAGGCGAACAATACTAATTCTGGTAGGATAGTACAGCGAGTGCTTATCCCACTGTAATTCTCACATCTAAACACACTCAAGTGATATAAATAGGAATTTAAAATGGTAATTTATCTTCTCTTGCAGTCTTGCTCTATCCATCTTTCCCTCTTAACTAAGTTACAGTCAATAAGTTTCGGTAGTCTGAACCACCAATCACGGTCTTATACAAGTAGAAAATCCTTTCTCCTGGAGTTTGATTAAATTCACTACTTACACAGAGTTTTCTTTTCCTTCTGTTAGGAAGTATTTGCTAAACATAAACTAGTCATGATAGCAAGATGCTGGTTTTTGTTCAATTAACCAGATACATAAATTCTGTAACTATACTGACCCAAGGAAGGGGCTATTTCATAAAATGGCCTATGAATCTCTCTTTCCCTCCCTTTTCTTCCCTTCCCTTTCTCTTTCTTTCTTTCTTTCTTTCTTTCTTTCTTTCTTTCTTTCTTTCTTTTCTTCCCTTCCTCCCTCCCTCATTTCCATCCTGCCTTCTTTTTATTGTGCTGGAGATCAAACCCAGGGCTGTGCCAATGATGAGGCAAGCACTCTATCACTGAGCTACACCCCTAGATCTTCACTTTTCATTTTAAATAGCTACCTAAGACTTTTGTCATACACATCAGCACACATGATATCTAGATCCATTTTATTAATTAGAGAGTAGTGATTATAAAAAGTAAATTTAACACTTTAAGCAATGCAGATTTTAGACAACTACAAACATTTCATTGTGACAGCTGTGTTTACATTGGTTTTCAGGAATACAGTGGAGGCAGAGGATAAAGCAGATCATTGCTGTGCTCTGGAAGAGAGGGGAGGAGGTCCTGGGAAAGGGCGAGAGGTGCTAGGATGTATAAGGACACTCACCCAGAAATGTGCAGCAGGTAAGACTGGCTGCTTGATATGGAAGTGAAAGCGAGAAATCAGGACAACTAGCAGGTTGGCAGTGTGATATCTGCTTGGATAATGTTACCATCCAAGGAGCAGTTTTACACGATAAGAGAATGAGTTCTACCCATGTACATAGTGTCAGTACCCAGGGTAGACCTGAAGATGGAAATATCGGGCAGGCAGGTGGATATATGACTCTGAAGTTCTAGGAAAGTAGGTGAACTGCAAATGTAGGCACAAATTTATTGTAGTACTGGGGTTAATTGACACGGAGCTTGAATAACACTACTCAGGGAGAAGGGATGATATGCGAAGACATCAAACTGAGGTGTGATCAGAGGAAGAGATGAGAAAAAGAGAAAGTGGCCAGAAAGGTCTAAGAAATTTAACAAAACATTATCTCATAAATGTAGAAGAAATGACACAACTAAGAAAAAGTGTTTAAATCCCCAGTGTAATAAATGATTCAGGCAGGGACTATCAGGAGATAAAGTAAGATGTTACTTTTGTGCAAAGTATTATTTGATGGGTCTTTTTACCACTGCACAGGAAAGTGTTCTTATCAAACACCAAGATCTGTTGTACACACTTTTAACGAAATGATCAAAAATGGCACTGTTAAAATGGAAATGTGCTATGAAGTGGACGTTTTACTTGTGAGGTATCAGTGCTCAAAATGTTCAGCTTGGTTTCTAGCTCTAGATGTCTGTTCATCTAAGCCATGTGATGAGGAAACAGAATGCAGGAACTCCTAGAACGCAGGAACTCCTGGAAGACAGTTGACCTAGACTCCCAAATTCCTTTCTTTCAGTGTCATTAAAGAAAAAAAAAGTAAAGTAGGGGCTTTTCTAGACTACAAAATAATAAAGAAACACAAACTCCAAATTTAGTGTTAGAAAACAGGTTAGGTGCTGTTTCAGAAAGAAAACAGTTATACAAGACATTCTGGAGACCATTAGAGGCATATGATGTGGACTTGGTATCAGATGACTGATAACAAGAATGATGCTATTTATGTATGAAGTTGCATTATCACTCTGTAGGGAATGTCCTCATGGTTAGGAGATATATGCTCCTATACCCTTCCACTGTTGGGAGATATGTATTTTGGAGTGAGGGGTTAGGATGTCTACAACTGCCTTTAAAATGTACACATGCTCCACTACTAGGTAGGAGGAAGTATACGGGGTCAAATATTAACAATGGTAAATCTTGGTGGTGGCCAGGTAGGTGCCATTGTGCTATTCTTCTAGCTTTTCTGTAGGTTGAAAACATTCATAACACAAAACTGAAGAAAGAAAGAAGGCCACAATTGAATGTGCTAAGTGTGATATGAATAAGATCTTTAAAAAGTCTTCTTTTTGACCAGTGGGGAATTTGATTTAAAAAGTTTCAAAGAAATGGTGGGAACTGAAGCTAAAAGTCATTGACTGTGGAGGTACAAAACAGGAAATAGGAAGGAAAGTCTTCCCATGTGAGAAATTTGGATGAAAGTAAGAGGCGAGATACTGAATTAATGTAGAAATATTGATGGAATCAGTGACCTTAGAAATACTTCTGGGTTCAAGACAAAGACCCTGTTGAGAAAAAAAGGGTGACCAAACCAGAAATGGTAATGGAAACTTTCAGAAACAGGTTCTGGGTGAGTGAGTGGCAATATAGCTAAGGCACAGGCTTGGCTTTGAGAGGGACACATAAGCCTCTCATCCTGAAGGGCAAGGAGGCAGAGGGTGTGCAGTGGGTGTAAGTTGAGACAGCACGTCTAGGATTTTCTCTAAAAAGCTGGAGCAAGGCAGCTGTGGAAAAATGAGAGGAGTGGACCCTTCCAGAAGGCACAGAAGGGTTGGAGTAATTATTAACAGAAATGAGACTGCTCAACCTACCTAAGTGATGAAAAGCCTCTTCTCATGTTGTAGAAAGTGCTTTAAAAGGGGCATCTTTCACCTCGGTGGTGTAATTTCTCCATTTTTCTCAGTAGGCGATGAGAAAATACTAGGGTGAAAGGTGCTCAGTGGCCTTGAGGAAGCAGAAATCTGACAATGATCAGTGAAGGCACTGAGAAGGAGACTGGCTGGAGACAGAGGAAGTGCAGGACTGGCTGGATAAAAGGCGCAGAGATTACTAGGAGGCCAAAGAGCACTCAGGTGGATTCATGAAGTGCCCAGAGAATAGTAAGAGCAAGCCTAGAATCTCTGCACTTCGTATTTCTGACATAGAGCAATTCCAAGTGAAGACATAAGAACTGGTAACTGAAGTGGTACAGAGCTCATGGTTGTAAGGACTTCCCCCCAGAGCCACAACTCTCCAGAGTTCCAGGAGCACAGCCTTTACTCCAGTTTCCACCAGAAGTTGGAAGGCAATCTTGCCAGAGAGGAGTCCAATTTTGGTTTGCTGCCATTTGTTTTTAATTTCCTTACTCAAATTTTAATTGCTTTACTGAATTTCTTTTTATCCAACTAAGAGGTCTGGAAAGAGCCAAAAGTGAAGTATGAATCCCTCTTTGAGGATTTATTCTAAGAAAGTCTCAAGGGCCAACACAAAGCCAAGTCTGTGTGTGCCCCGGGCTGGGTCAGAGCAGACCTGAGAACAACTCGGGAGGCTGTCAGTATAGGATGGACTGGAGAAGTCAGCAAAGTCGTGCAAGCTGGAAATGGTGAAATGGGTGAATTTAATGCAAAAATAAGTGACAAAATGTTACGTATATTGTTAATCTCTTTTTATTGAAAAATATTTATTTTATGGAAAACGTTATAAATCTGGGTTAATTCATGGGTAACTTTTTTCTTTTTGTTTCTCTGTACATTCTAATCTTCTACACTGAGTTATACTGTATGTGTAATAAAGGAAATTGAATTTCAAATAAATTGAAAATGTGACATAAATACACCTTTACACTGGCTCTATTAAAAGAACACTTTATTGTCTTATTTATTACTACTAAATCAATATCTGTTTGTAGTGAAGAATTTAGAAAATATGGATGAAAGAGATAAACAGCTATCTGTGATCCTAACACTGACAGGCAAGGCTGGAGTTTTGGGTTGAAGGTGGTTTGAGTACGACGTCGCCTGAAGGTCCACGTGTTACAAGCTGGGCTCACCGTGCGGAAGTGGAAAGGTGTGATGGGACGTTAAGAGGTAGGGCCTATGCAAAGGTACATAGGTTACAGGGCACTGCCTTTGGAAGGAATTAATGCTGATCTCTTAGAGTGAGTTAGTTCTGGTGTGACCAGGTTTTAACAAGCGGGGGGCGGGGTATCCTACATGTGTCCGCTTCACCATGCTGCTGGTTCCCTTTCTCTTTCTCTGCCCTGTTACCTGCATGCGGGTGCCATGCTTTCTGTGCCCTCTTATGAGCAAAATTGTAAGCCAAGTAAATGTCTTTAGAAAGTACCTGGCCTCATGAGTTTCATTGCAGCAGCGCACAGTATCCTGAGAAAGCCTGTGTACATCTGCGGCACATTCCCCCAGACATTTTATTTTTACTTTTCAAAACTGGTTTCTCTTAACAACTTGTTCATTTAATAATCTTTGTAGGCCATTAAGCCTTTTTTTACTCTGTATTCCGGTTGTGTACTTTATTTTGGGGTACAGGGCGCTGTCACTCACAATGCCGTGGGAGGTACTGACAGGAATGTACGTCTGAGCACAGCCATCACCCTTCTCTAGCACACATTTCTGGAGGTGGATTTGATAGATTAAAGAGTTTTACTAAGTGTCTAACACTAATAGTAAAACTAAATGCCTATTTCCAAGCATTCCTGTCAATTCTGAATTTAAACAGAAGTGCCATTTGAGGAAACATACTATTTATGCAAGCATACATGGATAACTTTTTATTTTTTACTAGAGAGGTTGTAGTATTACAGCCTATCAATGTTTTCTTCTACTCATTTCTCTGGCTTTTAAAAGATAGAATACTTTTCTTTCTCTTTGTCATGTTACTGCAGATTAAGGTCTATACTGCCCATTGCTCTCCCAAAACATGAGAGACAATTTATTTTGGCGGAAGGAAAAAAAGTTTATTCAAGGCTAGAACTGAAGGAGACGGGGAGACCTCTGGTGGTTTCAACCCTGTGTCTCCTGGTGTACAAGGGCTTTGATTGCAGGGAAAAGCAGGGGGAGAAATACAATTTCCTGGGTCAGCATCTGTGTGCAGGAGTCAGTGTTTGCAAGAGAACCAGATTTAATATGGACACAGAAATTTACAAGGTTATCTGGCAATACAGCAGAGTGCAAGAGAACTATCTGCAAGCTACAGATCTGAAGAATCCAGCTGAAGGCCTGGAGCCCACAGCAATGTCTCATATGAGTCTGTATCAGCAGGTCAAGGAATCTTCGATGGAAGTCTAAAGGGGTTTCTTGAAAAAGCCCAAGGACCAGTGCTGCAGGGTGGAGAGTCCACACTGGCAGGCCTAGAGGTCAGTGCCAAAAGCGGAAGAATCTGAGCAGAAAGCCAAGAGATGATGCCCAAGGCAAAAGCAAAGACCAGAGCCCCTCTGGAGAGGACAGCAGCCATCCTTGGTGATGGTGAGGACCGGAGCTCCTCCAAAGAAAACAGCCAAAGCTCCTCTGAGGAAAATCAGCCGCAACAAAGCTCTTCCAAGGAAAATCAGCATGAAATCCTTCCCTCCCATTCTCCTTTTATACTATTCTGACAACAAACCTTCTTAAGTGGGTCTTCCACACCCAGAACCATGCTGACTCAATTCAGCTGGGAGTTCCCACTCAAGTTGCCAGTTAATCAATTAACCACTAGAATCTGCATGTTCTTTGCAGACAGATGTGCTACTTTTCTGACAGATATACTAGGTCCCTTCTTTGGATCTGGTCTAGTCTTTGGAGCTGAGGAGAGGAGGAAGGTGTGAGTTTATGCTTTTAGCATGAGGAAGCTGGAGAAGCAGCTCATCTCTAAAAAAATATCCTATTTTTCCATGATCCACTGTATCCTCTTGGCTGCAGATACATTAATTTTTGCCTAGCATGTCTTTTGTGAGTATCTTTCCTAATTTGTCATTCACCTTTACTGGTTTACACTGCTTAGGCAATGCAAGGATAAAACAATGATAGCAATGCCTGGTATTTAGTGAGCACTGACCGTGCAATAGGACCATGCGAGGTACTAGGAATGCACTCCTCCCTGTCTTCCAGGTCTTATTATGAGGTAAGGCTACTGTACATGATAAAGAGAAATCAGTGCAATTAAGATCAGTCACAAAGAGAGAAGCGATGAGCCCAATCCACTCACTCCTGCCCTAGCTCACTTTTGTTCTGGTTTCTTCCTTCTTCTGCATCATGCTTGAAAAGGCAGAACTTGGTAGCTTTTAAAAATAGTAAGGGGAAATCTGCACATAGCGCTATAGAACAATATCCACATTGTGCTTCAGCACAACATGTGTAACTAGAATGCTTTAAAAAGTACATATAATTAAATATAAATAAAGAAGTCAGAGGAAATAAACTTTAACACTTTGTTCTATGTAGAGCTTGGTGGGAAAGGAGTGATACTTACTTTTAATTTAAGCACATCTGTTTTTTTCTTTTTTAACTTTTTATTAGGAAAATGTCCTGCATGTATTTAAAGAGAACATACTTGTGTTGAGTGAGAAGGCATGGCTTAGGCTTTGAATATGCCTTTTCTTCTCCACACTTTAAGGGAGGCAATCATGCATTCAACCATGTGTTCAACCATCTAAGATGCATTGTTTGAATGTCTACTTTGTGTGGTTCTTGGTTGGGATACCAGAAGCACAAATGTGGGAGGATTTAAACAAGCCCACCTCAAAGTCTAGCAGGGAAATATACATAGAGAATTCCAGGGTGATAGCTGCATAGGAAAAAGGCAGAGCACAAGAAGAGCAAGAGGGCTGGGATGTAGCTCAGTGGAAAATCACTTACCTAGCATGCTTGAGGCCCTGAGTTCAATCACCAGTTCCACTAACACACACACACACACACACACACACACACACACACACACACACACAGAGTAAGGAGGACCCAGTCTGTTTGCACGTGTCCGGAGAAACTTCTCTAAGGACCAGCATTCAGTGGGAGACCCAGGCCCACAGGATGTCCTCCCTGTAGGTCCTACACCCTTTCTGTCTCTTGCAGCTTCTTGGGGGTGATGGCCACTCTCCTGTTACTAACTGGGGTTACTGCATTTTTCAATGGGTGACCTTACTCCTGCCCAATATTTTGGAAATATTCCCTTCCTAAATACCTCCCCCTCTTAATTTGTCTTAACCTGAGTGTGGCCTCTGTTTCCCCTGGGACTTCTACTGATAGATGGCGGCTGCAGCCCAACTGGGCACTGACATAGCTCAAGGCAGGTGGAATGGCATGGGGTGGTGGGCAGTTCACCTGGGTTTTGAGATCCAAGGCACTTCAGGAAATATCTCTATAGGTATCTGCTGTCCACCAGAGCAATCTGGGAGGTGCCTGGTAGCAGGTGGCAGGTGGCACTGTGTCCTGAGTCAGGGAAGATAAACTTGGAAGACTTCTAGAAATCATGGATGAGATAGGAGGGAGCCAGAGGAACAAGTTGTTCTTATAAGAATATTTGTTTGAAATTCTAAAACAGATGCTTTCTGAGAGATACCCATTATTGGGGTGAGAAAACTGAGGTTTAGCAAGTTATGAATTGGTACATTCATTGATTCAGTCAGCACTGAGGGCAAGCTATGTACCAGTGCTGTCCTGGGGTTAAAGAGTGAGCAAAACTAACAAAAACCCTTTTCCTAAGGGGGCCCGGTTCAAACCAAGCTGCTCTGCCTCGAAACAATGTTCTTTCCACGGACTCAAGCTGTCCTCCACAAAGTGCTGAATAAAATCTTCTTTTGCCATAACATTGCTGGAAAGTCGCACTCCTCTGCCACTTCCCATGATACCGCAGACCCAGAGCCACCGCCGCATCTTGTCTTCCGGGTGAATGCTTTTAGCTAAGCCTGGCAGCCTCTCCAGCCACCCAGCTCTTTGCTTCTTGGTAAAGCCACCTCCAGGACTGGTCACAGAAGCTAATGCTAGTGCTCATGAGCGCCTTTGGGCCTGTTTCTAAGAACACGGAGACTGAGAAGATTGGTTGCCTACACCTGTTCAAATGAGATCACATCAGAGAACCCGAAGGCGCTGGGCAGCATGCATTCAAACTTGTGTTTTAAAAAACATTAAAAACAAATCAAACACACACACACACACACACACACACACACACACACACACACACACACACAAATAGCATCTCTTTATGTATTTCAATCTAAAGGACATTCTAAAATGGTAGAATGTAGTGAGTAAGAGCACAGACCAATTCTGTTTACTGGCCATGTAACTTCAGGTAATCCACACAGCATCTCCACACCTTGATTTCTTTCTCTAAGACGGAGATGATCAGACTAATTCTTCTTCTTAATGCTTTCTTGGGGACAAAATGAGATACTTTATATATCATACTGAGCATGGTGCCTGGCACAGAGTAAATGCTCAATAAATGGAGTCGCTATCGTCTCCTGGATTATTTCCTTTACTTATTACCCTCCTCGGAAGCAAAGGGGAAGTGACTGTGCAACTTTGAAATTTCTAATCAGAACAGCCAACTCCAAGCTTTTTGGAAAGAACATATCATAGAAAGTTAAAGAGAAACCATAAACTTCATTTAACCTATGAAAACAGATGCAGAATGGAGGCCCTGCTGTAGTAACCCAAAGCCACAGCACTTTAGTGAAGTTATAAAGCTTTATAGAAATCAGAGACAGATCCTAAATCTGTACCATTTACATTATCCCATGGCTCAAATTTAACTTAGCCATTAAGAAATTGGTGCAATAAGTGACGGATGTAGTCAGAGACAGTCCTTGGAAGTTTCAGCAAATAACCTTAAGAAAATATTGGTTACATAAGATGTACACTCACTGTCAGCCCCCGACCTGGCCTCTGCTTGAGTCTATTTGCACCTGTCCGACAGTGGACTGAGACAGTTCTATTGCTGGCCCCTCACTAAAGGGCAATTATGGATTTATACAAATAAAAGCAGGACGATGGGAGAAGGAACATTTTTCCTTCCAGAAGCAAATGTAACCATTTTGCACTTCAAATTTCCTTCTCCCACTTGTCCCCCTTACTTATATGTGTTGTTCGGCTTTTCTTGATGCATACGCACTAAGCAAGGAAATCACAGTGTGGCCCTGAAGCATGCGTTCCTTGTGGCAGAGCTTCTGGGCAGGACTACATGTAGCAAACAGGTGTGCTGACTCGGATGGACCCTCCAGCTCCGCAGCCTGCCAGGGGAGCCTGGGGCGGCCCAAGTCTCCAAGCCCATCATCCTCCTACCTGCTGCAGCGCCGTCTGGCTTTGGCGTGCGTCACACACTTAGCTCCACGCTGCACGGGTGCTGGGAGGTGGAAAAGGATGGAGCGCTGTCTCGATGAAGGAGAAGCTTTGAGTGGTGTCTTTCAGAGCAAGACTAAAGGAAATGGGCAGTGTGGCTCCGGGGATGCACTGTGGAGCGTGAGAAGGGAGCAGCAGCAGCCAAGATGCCAAAGATACCATGCGACCAGTGCACAGGGCCGGGAGGAATCTGGAAAGTCTGACTAACAGTCAGTAGAGAGCCAGGTCATGCTGGAAGCAGACTTGAGCTAGCGAATAAAAGTCTCTCCACTTTGTGCATGTTCAAAATTTCCTTCATGACTTGCAGCTGTTCAAAGTGAACAGCTTCTTGGGAAGCTACAGAAACAAGGTACTGTATAGCTTAATAGGAGAAATCATTCATCCCCCCTGACTCAGGCTGGGCCAGGCATTATCTGGGTTTAGGGTTTCAGCTGATGGAGACTGGATTATGAACCTCAACTGAGTGTCACCTGGTTGGGGGTCATGACCTACAGCTGCACTATGCAACCTGCAGCACCTTTCTCAAAAATATTCCAGGCCGTGGGGCTGGTGCCAAGGAAGCGCTATTCCATTTGCAGCAGCAGCCTGGTCTGGGAGGAGAGCAATGATCTCATAACTACCGTGTGAAAATCTGTGCGAGGGAACCTGAGTGAACTGACTACGTGCCATTGGTTCACTCCAGTAAAGTTCTGTGCTTTTAATAGCTTGGCACCCTGGGCAGCAGGCCACCTGGCTTGCCCCCTAGTATAACCCTGGCCTGTAGCACAAGGTTTTGACATTGTAGACCTGAGTTCAAGGTCTGGGTGTGCCAGTCATTAGCTGTGCAATCTTAGGCAATTTATGAAACATCCTTCTGCCACACATTGCAAATGAGAGAGACATGGATAGTTCTAGAAGATATGTCATGATGCTGTTGTGAAGACTAAGTGAATAACATGTGTCAAGGAGGGCTTAATGTGTGTTCATTCTCTCTTTTACCCCTGGAACAACTATAACAATATCTCTAGCATTAACTGATTTTATATATATATATAGAGATATATAGATAGATAGATATCTATAGCTATCTATGTATCTATCTTATATCTCAAAGGGGTCACAGAACCCTGTGGCCAACTGGTAAGCCTAGTGAGGGAAGTAGGAAGGAAACACATCACAGAAGAACAAAACACGACATTGAAATGGACACTGAAGGAAAGACAATGACAACAAAAACCCGTGGAACCCTGAATACTACCCAGTGAAACAAAATTTGGAATTAAAACAGATCAGATGTGACTCTGTTCCACCTCGGTTCATAGGCTTAACAGTGTGTGGTTTTGTAAAAACAGTTTATTCACAATGCTGTTTTAATTTTCCACAGCTGATTGTTTTTGTTCCTTTCTAAAGTCCCAGCCCTTTTCAGCTCATGTTGGGTGGGAAAAGTAAGTTAGGAAAATTCAATATTGTGAATAATTCTTAGTAATAATGTTTCTGGTAAGTTTTAAAAGGTGGAATGCTTTATGAAAACTGTAGTTTATGTGACAGTTATTGTAAAAAAATTACAGTTGATGAGTTATTTTCATTTCCTGAAGAAATCATTTCTAAATCCTTGAATAAGATGAGACATAGTAAAAGAGAGTTAGAGCCTTAAAAAGCTGAAATAGACACTGATTTTAAATTACAAAAACAGAAATTCATCACTTTGGTGATTTCATCTCCCTTTCTTCAATTATTTTGAAACAAGGCTGAAGCATAAGTAAAGTATATATAGTACTTCATTTAAACAAAAATCCTTCTTCATTTAAAGAAAATCCTTGATATCATTATACACTATGAATATGTGCTGGTGATGTAGCTGTTTATAGTTGTTTGACCTTCAAGTGAATTAGCCACCAATCATCGGTTTTAATAACTGCACTGTATTCTACTGAATAGAAGAAATCTCCTAATTTTTAAAGGCAGATACCATTGTGTGTGTTTAGAAATTTCTTACTATGCACAATGTGCCAGTGAATTCTCTTAAATGTTGTTGACTCATACAGGCAAACTATGTTGGTTAAATTCTTAGAATTGGAATTACCTGGCAAACGTGTGTGTGTTGTAGTTTTTTTGTTGTTATTACAAAATGACCATAAAAAGGTTACACGAAATTATACTCCCACCAACAAAGTGTGAGTTTGTTGTGTTACATCTCTAGCTGTTAGTTTTATCACGTTTTGAAATTGTTAGCAGTGTTATTACATGACTTTAATTGGCATTTAAAATTATGAGTGAGGCGTATTCTTTTATGTTTACATCATTTACATGTAGTTTTCTCTTAATTGTCTATTTTCTACATATTTAACTACTTATAATAGTTTTGCTGTTCTGTAGAGCAATTGGATGTTTGAGTGAAAAATTCTAAATAATTTTTAATTCCGTTTTCTTTTGAGTTGGATCATGGATATTGCATGTGCACATTTGTGTATGTGTGTAATATCTGTAAAGTAAATTTATTAAATACTCTATGATAGTGCATGTATTTCATGCCATTCTTTGAGAGGTGTTTCCTCAAAATGGACTATTTTCTTGCAGTACTTTTATGATTTATGATTTTTTTGATGATACCTTGTGCTTCAGATTCTGATACACTTGAAATTAATTTTGGCAGAATGCCTGAGGAAAGGATCTGGATATATATATTTTTTCCAGATGGCTAGCCAGTTTTGCCTACAGTATTGATTGGAAAACACATCACCCTTCACTGCTTGCCTCCTTTACTTGCACAAAATCTTTACCTGGAATCAAGTCTAGTTTCAACTCTGTTCTGTTCATTTCTGTTTATATTTGAATTTCTATAGCTTCATATTTTAATTTGTTCTGAATGACAGGGGAAGTCTTGACAGGATTTGGAATAGAAGGTGAACATGATTTTAGCCAGGTTTGCAAATAACCTGCATTGAGAATGAACTTTTGGAGAGCAAAGAGGGAGGCAAGGGGTGTGGGTGAGAAACCATAGCATCCAAATAGGAGTGGGTGGCAGCTCACACGGGGACGGTGTTTTTCCCTGCACGGGCTCTGATTTCAGTGTTCCTTTCAAGTGTGTGTTTCATAACACAGTTTTAGTTGCAAATGCTACCTGGCACTGAGAATGAAATCCTGTTTCTTCCCATGACCTCCACAATGGCCTCTGCCTTCCTCCTTACTTCAGCTCTGCTCCTGTTCACCAGCTCTGGCAACACAGGCTTTCTTTTGGTCACTTGATTATACTGAATTCTTCCAAGCGGCATGGACAATCTCTTTACCTGGATACACTCACTCTTTTTCTACGCCTCCACTCAAATATCTCATATTTGAGAAGCTTTTCCCAACCAGCTAGCTTACAGAGCCCTCTCCTGCTTATTCTTGGTTACATCACTCTGCGTTTGCTCCATGGCCATCTCTGTGGCCTGTAATCCTATTCTCTGCTTAATTCCTTGTTAACTCTCTGTTTCCTGCCATTAGAATACAAACTATACAACCAGACAGTCGGGATTGCGTCCCTCTTGTGCTACGTGGAATTCTCAGTGTCTGGACTGCCTGGAAGAATCAGGGCCATGGCAATGTGGGTACAAACAGACTGCAATAATCTTTTCTGATCTGTGCATTCTCTTCCCAGGTTTCTGTTACACACGGGCAACCATAGTCCAAAAAAATTGAGTAAAAACTTCTGGAAATAAACAATACTTAAGTTTTAAATTGCATGCCATTCTGAGTAGTACTGCTTCTGCCAGGAAAGTGAATCTTCCCTCTATGTGATGCATTTGTGGTAAGAATGTTATAGTACTATGTCCAGTTTGGGGAATTCCACGGGGGTCTTCGAACCCATCTTTCACAAATAAGGGGGCAACTGTGATGAAGCAGGGGTCCCAAGGCATAAGTTAGGTGTCATTGAGACAAAGATGCAGGACAGTGGATAGAAGGCCCCGGGGGAATTTAAAAAGATGTTCAAGTATCTTACAAAAACTTGAAGAGGTGATGCTTTTGATGGGAAAAAGTCTTTTGAACACTAGACTAGACACCATTACCCTGACCATGCTGGGCAATTGCCATAATGTAGTGTAAGGATCTCTTTTTTGTTTGTGTCTGCTTTCTCCACCAGGGACAATGTGCTATTTTCCCTTTTATCCCTGCTGCCTAAGAGCTTGACAAATACTTACTATACCAACATGTTCTGACTTCATGTCTTCAATCTTTCACGCTGAGCCTTCTAATTAGATCCTTATTAAATGTAAAATGCTACCATGAATCTTGTAGAGCCTTCATGATAAAAACAAAAAAACTTTGGTGCATGTCATGTTTCGGACACATTAAGATGTTTCTAATGGAACCGCCATCTGGGCCATACATTCTATTGACTCTATTTTACTGTGTTTCATTAATTCAAGGCACCATTACACAATCTGAATTAGAGAATGGGAACGATGGTCTATGCCGATCCTAGGAGGTGTCTACTTCCTTTCTGAAGCTTTAAGACCTGATACAGTTTGACATGAAAGAAATATGAATTAATAAAGTTAAAAGCAGTATTGAAGCGAGGGCCATGGACACTAGCAGGCAGTAGAAGGGATAATAAAATTCTTTAGCTGGGTTGGAGACTGTAAGTAACTGAGACGAAGAGGCACTGCATCTGAATGCAGATGTGCTGCTCAGAAGCTCAGCAAACACTCAGGGAAAGACGTTTGAAAAAATGTATGCAAAGGGGTGGTAGCAGGGAACTGAGATGTGAAGTATATTTTCAGAATCTTATAACTGTTGTTGAATTGGTTTCCTCTGAAAATCTATACTAGTGATTTTAGTTCTAGGTTAAAATTTTGTTTTGGGTTAAAAATGTTTTCTTCTCTTTGTGCTGCGCATGAGAGTTTTTGAACACTTGCTGCTTTCCTGACCTCCTCTGACGCCACCCCAACCAACACCACTTGGTAGGCAAAATGAGCACTGTTATTTTCATTTTACAGATAAGGGGAGAGAGAGAGACTCTGAGATCTGGGCCCTTTATTAAGAGCTAAATAGCAGAGCTGCAAACCTGGCTCATTTCATAACACGCCTGTGTCCTGTCAACTGCATTTTGTTTAAATCTACTGCCTTATACATATGATGAGGCTTCCAGGGCCAAGAATTCAGGTAACAGTGACGTGAGGAAGTGGTTCCATGGGAAGCTGGCAAGGGGTGGAAAGGAAGGACAGGGGAGGGAAAGGAGCCCAGACACAGCCTGATTTCTGGGGACAGCCCTGTACCACCCCAGTGGCATTTCAGAATGGGCTCAGCTAGGAGTAGAGGAGCTGGTTCCACAGGCTCCAATCATTGTGCAGCCTTGGGGGTGCCCTCTATCACCCCAGTCTAGCAGAGAGTCCCCAGAGCCCTACAGCAAGTCTCTGGATGGATGGTGGGAGTGCTGGTCTATTACAGAAAACGCAGTGGAAAATGTCCAACAGGGTACCTTCATCAGGAGGAAAAATCAGCTTCGTTAAGTGGAAGAAGAAAAAACAATTCGAAATTTTAAACTGCTACAAGAATTAAGAAATCCTTTGATTCTGGTGCTTTCTTAGGGCAGCTAGAGTCATCTGGGCACCTTCTTTGAAATCAGAATCAGACAGAATTGTAGCAATTGGACTCTCTCCCTGAGGAAATGGATCCAAAGACACTCTTTTACAAAAAGGAGTTATGGTCAAGACTGGACATCGTTTCATTGAATTTACAGAAACTAAATCTATGAACTTGTTGTTTTCAAGCAAAAGATCAAGGATAGGGAATAAGGCACAACCTGAATGTGAACTCGGACCTTCTGATGCTCAGTTCAGAGTCCTTTCCAGGGCCCCACATTCAGAGCCTTTGGAATCAGCTTTGCTGTGAATCTGCAACAAGTGGATGCCAAAAAGGAAGGAGGAGGGGGCTCCTCCCTGACTCTTATAGTCACAGGTGAAGTGTGAGTCTCACAATACTTTCAAAGTCCCCTGCCATGCACGAGTTCTCACAGGCCCTGGCAACTCAGCTGTGGAGGTCGCATGGTGTGGAACATCACATGAATATGGGAAGTTACCAGGGCACCATGAAGGAGGGAGGCTTGGGGCAGAAGGCAGTCTTGCCTCCAAGACGGCCTTCATGATAGCGATTGTGATCAGACGATACTTAGAGTTTGAGAGAGGAAACAAAGTCTTTCCTTGTACTTCCTTGCAAAGTACCCATCTTGACTTAATTGTGGCACATATAAGGCATGATGTTATTTAGAGGGAAGTATGAGAGGGAGACGTGTCCTGTCAGGCTTTCTTATAGACTGGAAGCATATGTAGAGTAACAGTCATAGACTTACCCTGAGAGACATTTAACACGCATACCTGATTTTATTATCTTAAATTTCTAAGAAAAATCTCCTGCTGCAAAAAATTTACTTGCTAACATGCAAACCCATTTAATGTATACTGAAGTTAAACACATGTTTAAACAAAACCCAGACAGAAGCTGTCTAAATGCTTGGGTTAGAA